>JANTPZ010144948.1:0-24803 GCA_025593235.1 Vachellia pachyceras | reverse complement strand
GACTAACGATCAACCAGTCAAATGTTGTCAAATTAACACACGGCAAAAGACAAATCAAGCTTTGGCCATAATTATTCTTTTCTGTAGCTTTCACGTGAGAGAAAAGGCAATTAAAAGATATGCAAGAATATATGTGGGGGCAGAAAAGCAGATAAGTGGATGTTACAATGAAAGAAGTAAGATAGTGGTGGGCTGGTGGAGGAGTATGCTCTAGAATGAGAAAGTTCATTGTCAGCAAAAGATCAATGACAGGCCAATTTTGTGGTTCTTCTTCGGCAAAAAGTTTGTATCTTTTTAAAGTTTTGGGGTCTTGTGGATAAGATTAAGCATTATGAATGAATTATCTTGATACTTTCGCTAAATCTTCCCTGTTCTTTCTTGAAAGCTTATTTTTAGACCATAGGAATGATACCCTGTGTCCTTTTTTTGAGTGGGAAAGGGCATTTCACCCCCCGGTATCCCGGATCCTTGCGGACCCAGACTAATCCGGGGTCGCCCCGAAGTGCGTCGGGACTTTCCAGGGTTCGAGCCCAAGACCTGGTGGGTACGCGACGCCTTGCCTTCCCCTGGACAACCAGTCGGACCAGCCCCCCTAGGCTGATACCTGTGTCCTTGATTACACTTATATCATACGAGTACAAAAGGAAGCGAAAGAGTGATGAAAAGGTGGGGTTTTTCAAATATTGAAATTTTAAAAATATACCTAATGAACTATATAATTCACTTTTAATCAAAATATATTGATTACTCTATGTCAGGTCGTTTCAGTTATCACGTTTTGATTCATGAAAACACGCCCATGACAAATGAAAGAGACATCTTAATCAAAAAACTGGATAGTTGAATATATAGGGTTCTACAAGTTGTGTGCTCTTTCATAGAATTGTAATCAAAAGTTAAATTATAAAAAATAATAAATTAAATTTAAGTTGTTAAATTTTGATATGATTTGTTTAATATTGCAATAAAGAAAATTTTCTCACATAAAACTAAATCTGAATCATTCAAATGTTAATCTAAATGATAGATAAATAAAATAACCAAAAAGATGGTCGGAAAACAAGAATAATTTCTATCCCTATTTATAAATGGCATAAAAATGCTTAAGAGGCGTATTTTATTAGAAAATTTTATGACTTCTGTACCTGTAAAAAAGCAAATAATTTTAGGCCAAAAATCCAAATAATAAAAAAGCAAGTGCGTGTGACTACAAATGAATTTACTAAACGATAATCTCGAATTGATTTATTAGTATTACATATCCACTTGGCTTAAAATATCTCTTAATTTCAACCCATTCATTGAATCATTGGTTAGTTTCTCATAATTTACTTTTTTCAAAAAAAACATTGATAAATTGCCAGTTGTTGCAATCCAATCCTCCAACAACTGATAGATTATTTACTTAATGTGATCCGAATCTATTATTCAAAGCCAATTGATCTGTCATATTCCCAGACAAAACCACGACAATTATCTGCTAATATCAGAAACTTTTAATCTGGTTTTGTCCTATTCCATGGCCGATCTAAACATAAAAATATGAGGACTTTGAGAAACTGTTGGCACTTTGAGGGATTATTACAAAAAAAGATGACAAGAACTAGTGAGGAGGAGGAAGAAGAACCAACTTTTGGCATATGGGATTGTGGGAGTCCATTATATGACTCTTATGAATTGGTGTCACTCTCTCATGTGATTGAAAGGCACATGATGGCTTTACCATCTCTTGAAGGGTCAAGGCAGATCAAAACTGAATTTTATGATGTGGCAAAGTTGAGATCTTCAGAGAATCATGGAGCTTATTCTTCCATGGCGAATAGATTCAGAGGGTTTTTGGGGAATTGGGTTTGGAAGAGGAAGAGGAAGGGGACGAAGCAGAGGAAAATGACAAGCGGGTTTTCTGGGATTTTTGACACAATTGGTCGGTGGAGGAAATAGAAAGCAAAAAATTGTAACCTTACCATATTTTCCATTTCTGATCTACAATAACCTCTTGTGTTCTGCTCTATTAATATTGTTGCTATCAAACTTCAATTTAAGCATCAAGAGTGTATTAAGGTTCGATTACTTTGTGATTCTAATAGGGTCCTGTTTCCATCTTCTCGACGATCTGATTCTGATCCTTTCTTTCGTTCTATTCCAAAGAAAGAACGGAATAAAATTATTCACAGGCCTTCACTGACATAAACTTCAGCATTTGCATATGCTCACTGTCTCCTAATGTGCTGAATATAAGATGCAGCTGAGAGCTTTACAAATAGAAGATCTTAAATCAATTTATCTTTCAATTTATAACTTCTTTCTCCGGACAATCCATTTAATTCTATATATTACACTTAAAAGTCGTTCTACTGTTGTGATAACAGTTGAAAGGAATATTTTAGGAAACTAACAGTCTAACACACATATACAAATAATTAATTTAACTAAAATTTTTAATACCTATAAATTAATCATCCGGAAAGTCGGGAAAAAGTCCTAATTTAAAAATTGAACGAGTCAGAATGATCTAAATTAAACCATCGATATTTTTTAAATGTAAAACCTTACAAGCTACTATTGATAAGTAATATATCTCTTGAAACAAGCTCCATTGGATTTTGTTGAAGATTAAAGAAATCAAATAAACAACTTTAAATTGTATATATCATGAAGTACTCACATGTATTATTATATTACATATTAGTCTACATGTAAAATAAATTAATTTAAAATAATGGTAAATATATTAATTTATTAAATTTTTTAATCTCTTAAAAAATTAATTAAATTTATATTAAGGACAAGCAGGGTAGATGCATCTTTTTGAGAAATAGGATGGCAGCCTATTTGTTTGCAGCAATTTGATGGGACTCAAATGGGTTATCCCTTATTCTTTCCAACGTGGGAGTCACTTTCGGTATCACATGGGGGATATACACCCTACCATCTCAAACACAATATATATATATATATATCTATGTGATTGGTTCTATAATTTCAAGCATTTAAACGATAACATACCAAATGTGTCCTATTCCCCCTATTTTTGGAGGAAAAGTAATTATTAAAAAAGTTCAACTATAGGTGAATCATATAAACCTGCTATTATTTTTTGTGCCAAAACATATTATTGCCTACTATTCACTTGCTGTGATTACATTTATTTCTTAAGAAATCATACTAATCTCCCTATTTTTTATCGTGCTTTTGATTTTTCAATAAACAATCATGTTGGTGTTGAGTCATTTCATGATTTCATGTATGTATGGCTGGATATATTCAATAAATCCCAGCTGCGTGATTTGTCTTTCTCAAGTAATTATATGCTGTCATTACGATTGGTGTTTTTTTTAATAATATACTGTATATAACACTATCACACATCAACTAGCATTTTTTTTCTGCTCTGTATAATATACAGTATATGTTTGGGTTACAAACTAAGTATCCTGTGTGAGCCATTTGCGACATTGTTTTAAAATTTGTCTTGCTCATATACATCTGATGGATCCAGGATTCCCGGCGGCCAAGAGGCGTAAATCAACAAGACTAGAAGCAACTTTGGATTTTAAATACAAGGCACCAATCGCCTCATTAATTAATTACTTTTCCCCAACTCTATTCTTGTTATTAACTAAGGTTCAAAGGTTAAAAAACATCAAGTCTCATCATTTAAATAAGGATAAAGTTAAAACATTTTATGACTTTAGAACAAATCCATTGATTTATTACCATTTCTAGTAAGAATAGTTAGTAGCTGATGATGATTTATAACGAAGAAGGACCAGATGGAGTATATAGGCAGACATGAGTGCGAATATACCTCGTTTGCAGGCTGATGAGGAGTATGTGAACAAAATTTGATAAGGTTTGACCGCTTGATGATCATGAGTATATATTCATGACACTTATCTTCTGCATGATACAATACAAACGCATTATCAGTTGAATGCTCACACAAATGAAAAGATATTTTCTTGGTGGATAAGCAATACATTGCCTAGCTTGCAGCTTCCTTTCGAACACATTATTCATTCACAGTACGTACGTGTTTATCCTTATCCAAAGATATACACACAGTACAAAAGATTCCTGCTTTTTTCTTTTTCCTGAACTTACTCGAACAAGAACACCATATATATATGTGTGTGTATTGGCACTCCTGGATCCTTTCATTTGCATTTCAGAAATCATATAATGATGGAAGATATGACTCATGTTGTTGATAAGCGCTACAGCAGGCTCAACTATACACGAGGTAGGCAGGCCACCATTGTTGCTGTACTGTGGCTAATTTGGTTCTCTCCCTTGCTTTTGGTTGTCTTCCACTCCTTGCAACAATTTGTATAACGCACCAACAGTTGGTTGGATTAAATGGTAAAAGGTTTGTTCCAGCTTAAGCAAGGTCTCGAGTTCGAGTTTTTGTGTATGTAAAATCCGCCATTGGGAGACTCATCCACCATTTTCAGGTACGCGACGCGAGTCGAGTCTGGATTAGTCAAGGCGAAGCTCCGGAAATCAGGCAGAAAAAAAAAAAACAGTTTGCAAAACGCAGCAACCATGTGTATTATGACTTGCCTGAGTTTGGATTTGCTATAGCACTTCATGATCATTTCACATAATACGAGAAAAATTACTCAAGAAATAAACCACTCTCCGATCTTTATGACAATCACTTGTTAATAACTACTTTACGTAAACTAATAAAATTAGTTAGAATTAGTTATTGGTTGTAAAATATTAAATTACCCTTAACGAAAGTCATCGATTAGAAGAGTTTATGTCAATTAGTCAAGGACGCTAGGTGAAAAATATTCATATTTATTTTCGATCAAACATGTTATTATCAAATGGAATTAGTGTACTTGTTTTCTGACATCATTATCCTAAGAGCGAAATCTAACATGTGACATTTTTAACTTAATGACTGATCTAATAAAAGATTAATATTACAAGTTAATTATGATTCATAAATACACACATTGCCATATAATTAAATGAACCTGCAAATTGGCATTTGCAGAGACCAAGACCGAGATGGTTGTCAGATCATTTTAATTACCATACCAAGTGCATGTTTGGGAAAAACTTCTTCCCAACGGTGCATACAAGTCAAGATAAAATCATCTTGAATTCTGTTAAAAAACATCTCAAAATCTATAAAAACCATCTTCAAATTCGTAAATTCTTCTCGGAATCCGTAAAATCCTTTCTTCCAACGGATTTCCAAACATACACCAAGCCGTAGATAGAAAGACAGAAACTTCAAGCATAAAAGAAAGAGACGGACATGTAAGAAAGATTTCAATAACAGAACTTGAACATTATCTTAGTCCTTTCCACTTTTGCTACTAGTTCATTTTGTAGTAATACACGGTAACATGTGATGTTATTACGATGAAGAATATCTAGAACTCGTGTCCTACTCAAAAACCTGAGAGGAAACTTTTTCAAATTGCCATATTTCCCTCAGTCATATCATCAGTTGAAAGCAGTACTGAGATAGCTCTTCACAACATTCTCACTCAAGATTTGCAGCACTTTACTCTGTGAATTAGCCACAGACCTTGGGGTCTTGCACTGGCTTGCAGCAGCTCCTAATCCTATGAAGAGGTCAAGAATCTTCTGGAATGTTCCCCGCCTCACAACCCGGAGTTCGAGGGGCCCGATGCCGTTGGTTTTGCGAGAGCTAGTGTAGCCCGCATCCACAAAAGACCTGTCCAGACAGTTACAACATTCACTGAGTAGTTCTTCACTTGCTTCCCCATTGATCTCCCAGAAGATGACATAGTGACCTGGCTCACTGGTTACATCAACATGGCTAGTGTAGTCAACTAATTCCAATTTGTCTCCCGCTACAAGTTTGGCTGCTGCCTCTACAGCTATCTGCAGATCTTTCTCTGTGTTCTTGTCAATGTTAATTGTATGTAGAAGGCCGCTCCGACGAACAAACATGAGCTCTGGGGTTGAGTTATGGTACCCCATGACCTTCACTATATCCCCAAGCCTATACCTATACAGACCTGTACAATTTTTCTGAAGCTGTAAGTATAGTTTGACCACTATTATTGAACAAATCAAGCTCAAATGAATAAAGAAGATGAAGCTACCTGCTGGATTGGTGGTTACAATCTCATACTCTTCACCAACCTTCACCTCAGTCAAGCCCACTGCCTGAGAATCCGCATTGTTTTGATGTGAGTCACTAAGAGGGATAAATTCAAAGTAACCAAGATGAGGAAGAACAGCGTAAGTGGTCAATTCAGGGGGTAGCTTTGGGTTCACATTTGCAGCAATACATCCTTCAGAAGCTCCATAGTCAGTAGTCAACAATGGCAGCTCACCAGCGTAATGCTTCAGCTTGTTCACATACGGCTCCATTGACCCAGTCATGATCCCATGAATGTACTTGGTATTTGGGAAAAGCTCTGGTATTAGCCCGTACCAGTTGTTCAGTCGCATACATTTCTTTTCAATGAGGTAAGCTAACTCTGGATTTGGTTTGAGAAGTTTAGACATGGCCGCTCGAATTGATGGGACGGTGATTCTGTTCGTGAGGACACCTTCTCGGAGATCAGTGCAAAGATCTTGCCATACTTGTTCAAAGGTTCTAAATGCTTGGACAATGCTATGTGCAAATGTAGAAGACACAAGTTGAACTTGCTCATGGAAAATTAAGCCACACAAGAGATGGCAGTACAGTGATTGATGAAAATCAGGACCAAATATTACTTCTTCTGGGCTGCAAGACTGGGACTGGAGTTTTTTAATTGTGTTTTTATAGTTTTCATGTCTGAACAAGTTTGTTGTAGAAGTTCCAGCCATGAGACCCCCTTTTGTTTTGAACTGCTTGCTGCTATATATAAAGCTCAAGGCTTTCCCCTTTTTTATAGGAAATTCTCTGCATTATAACATTGTGTTAGTTTCAAACAACTTCCTAAACAAATGAATCCCGGAAGGGAAAATGAAGTTAGGAAACCTGTTCCTAAAGGCAAAAGAGATCTGATTCATCTGCACAGCAGTTTCACATAATTCATCATTCCATGGTAAAAACTTGGGCTTCCCACTAGTAGTTCCAGAGCTGCAAGAAAATGTCTGTAAGACTCAACTCAACAAGTAGCTCCTGAAATGGGAAATATATATACAAGCAAGATGAAACAAAAAGAAGCCGGAGACCTTAAAGACATTGCTGTGATTGGCTTTCCTGTGAGAATGGAAGAGGAATCGCCATCCATGATTCTCATGATATAAGGCTCCAATTCCTTGTGGGTAACCAGTGGAACATGAGCCTTGAAACTCTCAGAATCTGTTCTTCCATTAAGACCCAGATTCTGCAAGTACTCAGCTGAAGCATTGTCTTCCAAGATCCTTCTAAGCGTCTCCCTCTGAACCCTTTCAGCATCCCTTGTTAGTGCCTCAAACTCATCAATCACTTTGTCCAAGTTCAATTCTTCTACCTTCTCCAACATTTTCTTTCACACTCCTTCAAGTGCAGCTATATATATGCGCGCGCGCATACCAGAAACAAAAGAAAAAGAGCTCTGAGTTAGTAATATAGACAAGAAACCAAACACTGGGCGTCCATGTTGTGTATAGACTCATCAAATAAAGTCCAGATTGAAAAAGTGAGATGCAGAAATAGTTAAATAAGAGAGCGAGTGAATTCATCAAAAAAAAAAAAAGAAAAGAAGCCAAAGCACATATTTAAATTTCCATTGCATCTGAAGATAAAACAAATGATCATTATACAATATATACCTGAGACAAGGATATATCCCCCCGTGTTTCAGGTATCAGAGACAAAAAATGGAATTTTCTCAGCCCGAAAGAGACAGAGAATAAGAAAAAGGAAGAGGCAATGAACAGAAAGAATGAATTTTACGAGGGAGGAAGAGGAGGAAGCACTGTGATTATATAGGCGTTACAAACTTGGCCCATTTGCCCCGAGTTGGCTTGAAATTGCTTAGTTGGGTTGCGTGATGCGTGCTATTTTTTTTAAATCTCAACTTGACTTCAAATTAATTACACTAACTAGCATAATTGACAATACTTAATTACTTGTCAAACTAAATTATAGCGTCAGCTACAATAATTAATCAGTACTAAATCTAACTAGGCAGCCATCCCCCTTCTGCAGCATGATCCGATAGCTCATTGCTTTATATGTTAACGTAGCATTATTAATGACTTAATCCAGAGATCGAAATAAATATTTCCTTTATTTTTAAGATATAAGAGTCTCTTAATAATATAATAGGAATAGTTTGACTTGTTCAGATGTCATGTTAAATTAAAACCCCAAATAACTTGATACTACTTCAGTTCAAAATATCGTATGAAGATATTTCTATTGTCACAAGCATTCCTTTTCCTTTTCGCATTACATAAAGTTTCGATCTGATTTATTAATCTTCTTTTCCCCTTATTCCTCTTAATCCTGTGCTCTCTCTGTTGTAACCTTAGTTTTCTTTCCTCACATGATGTGGATACATAGCTTTTCCTCTTCTTTCTGTTATACTTTCTTTGATTTTAAATATAAAGCACAATTTGCAATGCAAATTGCACTACAAATACAAACGAGTGCTAGACCAAAGGGAGTGTATGTATATGTTGAGTACAAACTTTTTCTACATGCTTTGTATTACACATTTCAAATGATGTAATGATATCAGTCGTCAAAATCATATAGTATATTGGTTTAGCTGAAATTAGTGTGGTTTGGTTGGGATCCACTGTGTGTTATCTCATGAGGGGAATGCATTCTTATATTATTTTAAAACAAATCTATGATCGAACAAATGAAATTTAAACTAGCTGTTGTTATTATCGTTATTATTAAATTAGCAGTAACTGAGGAGTAAAAGAAGAGGAGGTGGAGGAAGAGGACAAATAAAGAGTCGTTGTGGAGTATGGAAGGCAACACTTTTCATATAATGCTCTGAGAACTGTATATTATGATGAGATATTAGTTAATTCAACACTTGCTGACTATATTAATACCAATGACCAGTTCAAGCGTTGACTCAAGAGGCTTTGCTCCCCTCTACTTTTAATTATGGCACGTTTTTTATCCAATAAACAACTTTTTATAACAGATTTGTAATAAAGGCTCTCTTTTTTCTCTTCAAAATATAATGAATTCCCAATCATATTACATGTAATCGTTTTCCCACATACTTATTACATGCACATGAATAAGAAATGGCCTTAAAAGAAAGACTTCATATTTTGATTTGGTGCGCAGAAAATTAGATAGTTTTTTTGGGAAATTTACAATCAAGTCTCAAATAGGATAATTAATGAACAAAAGGTCTTAATGATGCACAAAATTGTTATAAGATCTTAGGAATAGCTGCTGAGGTTGTTAATGAAAGCTGATAAGGTTGTTAATGACAGCCTCAACAGTTACTTCTAGAACTTTATCATAATTTTGTGAATCTTTAAAACCTTTTATTTATTAATTCTCTTATTTGAGACCTTATGGTAAATTTCCCTTCAATGCCTACCCTTACTTTTCCTTTCATTCAATTATTGGGCTGCGCACACGGAGAAGGGTCAAGGGTGGCTGCAAGCAAATGCGACCTTTTTGGTCTCATTGTGCAACCTTTTTGCTACTATAGAAACAGACCTAACTATTCCAAATTATACAGCCTTGTTACAAAACACTTGTGCCCTTCTTTTCCTTTCCATTTAGCATCCCAATGACCTCTCGCCAATCACATGGCATTTGCAATTCATGTAACATCAGAAGAATTGATTATCTTTTAGAAATCATGTTTTTATGATAAATGTAATTTATCATATAAATTATCTAAGAGAGAAGAAT
The DNA here is from genome assembly GCA_025593235.1 of Vachellia pachyceras. Taxonomy (NCBI): domain Eukaryota; kingdom Viridiplantae; phylum Streptophyta; class Magnoliopsida; order Fabales; family Fabaceae; genus Vachellia; species Vachellia pachyceras. The sequence continues at coordinate 14,992 of JANTPZ010144948.1, read as the reverse complement.
TTATCCAAAATGTGAATTATAAGAATAAAAGAAGTTATAAAGTGATAATATATAATAATAAAAGGAAAAGTGTTGGAAGGGAAATGGCCCAAAAATGGAATTCAATGGTGTTTGGGTATATGGGAAAAAAAGTAAATATATATGTAAAAAGAAAAAAATAAAAAAGAGATAAAATAGGATAAGGGGGCACGTGGCCCAGTTAAGAGACAGAGGAGCAGAGGCGCATCATGCACCACGTGAGGCATAATGTTAATACCCCTCACGTCTCGTCAGTAGCCATTAAGGTTCAGAAAACCAAGGTTCGCCTGGATTGGACCCGGTTCGTTAATTTTTAGTTAGGTTTGATCGACAATTTAACCTTGGTTTGGGGTCAAATCGATCAACCCAATCTGATCCGGGGTAAACCATATCAACCTGTGGGTTAATCGGGTTAGCCTTTTTATTTTCATTTTTAAAAAATCAAAATAATAATTTTTTTAATTGAAAGGTAAAAAAATAAAAACATAACTCCTTCCCCACATAAGCCTCTGTTGGTTTACATCTACTCATATTCTTTTTAATTAATTTTTAAAAAGGATGAATTATTTTTAAATTTTAAATTTGAAAGTTAAAAAAATAAAGAACAGAACCCCTTACCATATATATTTTAATATTTTGTTAGGATAAATATTTGAAAATTATGAATAATGTTGGAGAATATATAAGCAACAAGTATATTATTAGTTTGGTAATTGTTACTTTATTAATAATAGAATTTACTCTTTAGTTTTTTTAATTTTCAATTTTGAATAGTTTGATTGCATCAATGTGTAACAAGATTTATTTTTTTAATTTTTTATTTCTCACTGGTCTGACCCTCAGTTTGACTCACTGTCTTGTCCGGTTCAATCACTGGTCCGATTTCTTATACCTTGCAGAAAACCGCGTTCTCTCGTCCTTCCTCTTTTCTATCGATGATAGAAGATTATTATTATTCCATATCTGCATATTATTTTTGGAATTATTTAGATAATTAAAATTACTCATTTTTAATTAATTTCCTTCATAAAATTTTTTAAAAATAATTTTCTCTAGTAATATGAAACTGATTAGATGAAATTTTAGGATTAGAGTATTTGACAATGATTGACCTTTAGTCATAGCTGTCTAATGAAAGGTAGATGGGGATTAATTGTGAATTCTTTCTGATTTGGTTATGTTGTTCGACTTTCGTTGAAATTTAAAATAAATATTTAGTCATAGCTCTGTAATGAAAGGTAGATGGGGATTAATTGTTAACTCTGCGTGTATTTCCCATTTCAGGAGCTACTTGTATGTTTCCCATTTCAGGAGCTACCAGTTGAGTTGAATCTTACAGTCATGTTCTTGCGCTCTTCAACTACTCAGGGCAAGCCCAAGTATTTACCATGGAATGACGAATTATTTGAAGCCGCTAGGGACATTATTCTGACCTCTTCCGCCTTCAGGAGCAGGTTTCTCTACGTTTCTTTTCCATATCTGTTGTTTCTCCTCACAAAGTTTTGTTTGGAAGTTCTAAGCAACAGAATCTTTTATAATGTAGACAGTTTCCTATTAAAAGTGGGAAATCCTTGGGCTTTATGTATGGCAGCAAGCAGTTCGAAACAAAAGAGGGTCACAAGGCTGGAACTTCTACCACAAATTTTTTCCATCATGAAAAGTGCAGAAGCAAGATGCAAAAACTTCAGACCCAGTCTTGCAGCCCAGATGAAGTAATATTCGGTCCTGATTTTCATCAATCCCTGTACTGCCATCCCTTGTGTGGCTTAATTTTTCGTGAGGAAGTTCAGATTGTGTCTTCTGCATATGCACATAGCATTGTCCAAGCATTTAGAACCTTTGAGCAAGTATGGCAAGAGCGCTATACTGATATCAGAGAACCTCACGAGTAGAGTCAGAGTCCCATCCATTCGAACGGCCATGTCTAAACTTCTCAAACCAAATCCAGAGTTGGCGAACCTCATTGAAAAACAATGTATGGACTGACCAACGGGTACGGGCTAATAACACAGCTTTTCCCAAATACTGAGTACATTCATGGGATCATGAGTTCATGATAAGGTCAATGGAGTCTTATGTGAACAAACTGAAGCATTATGCCGGTGAGCTGCCATTGTTGACTGTTAACCTATCATGAGTTCATGATAGGTTCTGAAGGATTTATTGCTGCAAATGTAAACCCAAAGCTCCCCCCTGAATTGGCCACTTATGCTGTTCTTCCTCATCTTGATTGCTTTGAATTCATCCCTCTCAGTGACTCACCGCAAAACAATTTGAATCCTCAGCCAGTGGGATTGACTGAGGAGAAGGATGGTGAAGAGTATGAGATTGTTAATTTGAGCTTGATTTGTTCAATAAATAGTATTGGTCACTATATTTACAGTTTCAGAAACAATTTACAGGTCTGTAAGTATAGGCTTGGGAATGTGGTGAAGGTCATGGAGTTCCATAATTCAACCCGAGAGTTCAAGTTTGTTCGTCGGAGCAGCCTTCTGCTAACCATTAACATTGACAAGAACACACGTAAAGATCTGCAGATAGCTTTAGAGGCAGCAGCCAAACTTGTTGCAGGAGACAAATTAGAAGTAGTTGACTACACAAGCCATGTTGATGAATCCAGCGGGCCAGGTCACTATGTGATCTTCTGGAACATCAATGGGGAAGCAGGTGAGGAACTACTCAGTGAATGCTGCAACTGTCTAGACAAGTCTTTTGTGGATGCAGGCTACACTCTCTTGCAAAACCAACGATATCGGGCTCCTCGAACTCCGAGTCATCAGGAGTGGAACATTGCAGCTTAGGAGCTGCTGCTGGTCAGTGCAAGATGTGTAGGTCCTACGAACAGTAAAGTGCTGCAAATCTTGAACGACGATGTTGTGAAGAGCCATCTCAGTACTGCTTCTTTCAACTGATGAAACCACTGTTGGAAATATTGCAATTTGAAAAGCTTTTCTCGTTTTACATGTATTGATAAATTCAATGCTCTTAAAAAAAAAATTATCCCTATGTTAAAATATGCAGAATCCAATAATACTTGAACTCTACCAATGATTAATCACGCATAGTCAGAAACAGATGATAAAAAAGCCATAATATAATGTTCTGTTTTATACTTCGTTTCTTCTGCATTTTTCGCGTGTTATGGAAAATGCTAGAGAGAAGATATAGAGCTTTTAAAGCTGCAAAGGGATCATTTATGGAAGCTTGGTCATATATTCAGTTCAGGCGCATCATGATTAAAGGATATTCATCAATCATCACCACCATCATACTAGTTCAAATTTAATTTGATAAAATATAGATAGTACAAAACTAGATCCATATCCGGCTATTTTTGAGGTTGGAGATAAAGTTTTTAAAGCAAGAAGGGATGATTATTCAAGGGCAATCACTGTAAGGTTTCAAAGAGAAGGAATTGAATCACTCAAAAATTTAATTACAACTGAAAAGAATGTAATGACAAGTTATAATACAGAAAATGATAACAGATTTATTATGTACTTCACTTATCGTTGAGACGCCTTATAATAATTTATCCAATTATTTATCCTAGCTTGGTTACACATGGACATATTCAGTTGCAAAACCATATTAATATATACATATATCCATGTGACTTTGAGCAGTTAGTAGCATCATACTACTATTCTTTTTGTGAGATTGAGTGACATAAGTTATAACGATCTTTTTCACACCCTAACAAATTTAAGTAGAGCCTGCTTCTATCCTCCTTTGCCATCTAAGCTTGCGTGTGAAGAGTCTCTGAACTCTGAAGAATTAAGCAAGGACAAAAACTTATTATTTCACGATAATTTAGACGAAGTTCACACATTTATATAATTTCATATATGAAATGGTTTATTAATTACGTTAATTAATCTAAACCCCACCTTTTATATATTTTTACCATTTTAATTTGTTGCCATTCATACATACAATTTTCCAATCATGCCATTCTGCCTATATATATGCATAATTATTTTTAGTTGATTGGTTTTTCATCAACTTGCCTGTTATATTTTTGCCTATCATGTGATATAATTTAATCCATTTATTAATGTTGTTAAGCCTTGAATACATATAATGCATTCTTTGTGATAATTCTTTATTTGGAACATTCACACACAACCTATAAGGGGCAGGACGATCCATGGGTGCTCAAACTTAACATGCACTGCCTCAAGCAAGCTAGCTACGTTTTTTACAATATTAATCCTACAAACACAACAACATAAAAATTTAATGAAACCACACCTACGTATTTGTCCTGTCACATATGTTTCATAAGTTATAGAGCTTGTTTTGATTGCATTATATGTTCACATTTTTTCCCAACAAGAAATCTCCTATATGCTAGCTTCCTTAAGTTCTTGAGTATGACCAGATTAAGAATATAATGTAGCATCACAAATCCTTGGCCCAACAAACGGCAGCTCGATCGAGCTTAGTGTGTTGGCTAAATTAATTAAATTGCACGGGGAGAACCGCTGGAGTTGGGTCTAACTAATGGAAAAAGTTAATCCCTCCCAATATGACGAATTAATGTTTGAATTCATGCTGAAAAAGATTACCCACATTTGATGCCAGCCAATAGTGTCTCAAATATGATTGCTTATATCATTAGGATGATGCTTGAACCTTAGCAAAAAAATTGTGCTCGGAGATGTGCTTATATTTTTTGTTGAATGGAAAATGGGTATATTAACTAATATGAACAAAAATACAAAGCACAACCATTAGAAGCCGGAGCCCACAGCAAAGGTTAGGCACTCAGCTTTAAGGTGTGATTAGTAAGAGAAATAGAAGACCTAACAATACTGTGAGAAGTGCAGTAGGCACTGAGGAAGATACGTTCATTCCTGCACTTCTAAAGGTTCCATAGGAGGAGCCCAAAGAACACTCCCCATCTGGCACTATGGATTCCTGGGTTGAGGTTCCTTAGTAGCCACCTTTGAAACGGTCGCTGGAAGAATTAATGGTATCTGTCTGGAGGGATCACTCTTGACCAACAGCTCTGGGCAAAGGTGCAGGACCAGGATCAAAAGATGTGCTTATATTCAATATTCGACAACGCATTGAACATAATTGTTATTAATAAATGAATACAAATATTTTAAAAAAATTATGCAGAAAAAATTGATTCAATTGATAAAGATTTGACTGACAACTCATAGAGTTATATGTTTAAATCCCTCTATATATATATTAATGCAATGACTTTTTTGGTGGATGAATTATAAATATATACTTAGTAAATACTCCTTTAGCCCGAAATACATACTTGGGTTATGGGGAAATCTGGAAGACTTAAGATTTAAACCTTATGATAGATAAAGACGACATACAGCTATACCTGATATGTAAAGAGAGTGTGTGCATGTGCTTGTTCACATGTATATTAAAATTGTGAGTCTTTAATTAAACTAATCCTAGCGTCTTTGATTCAGAAGATATAAGAAATTTCATATATCCAAGAGTATGGTTTCATAAAAATTAGAATATTATTATTAGATGGTCATATACTTTTCAGATAATTAACTGCCAAGAATATTGCAATAATTTATTTATAACAGTGAAAAACGGTTAATTGTGAAGAGGTCAAAGTCTTAGATATTGAAGAAACATTGTATTTTTACTGTTGGAATTAAAAACCATGATTACATTTTGACGAGGTGAGTCATGATTGGCGTGCCTGTGATTCAATATGTGACAAACAAGACACTCGCATCCTTAATAGAAAAGGCGGTTAATTTTTAAAAAGATTAAAAAATTAAATATAATATTTAATTATCACATAATTATTTATGTATATTATTAAATTATATATCAATTTATAAGTAAAATAAATTAATTTAAAGAAAAATGGTAAATATATAAATTTACTTGGCTTCCTTAATCTTCACAAAAAAGTCAAATGAAATCGAAGGAAGCACTCCATCTAATTTTTTTTATAAGAAACAACTATTTAAATCACATAAAATGAATTGGTGGTTAAAATTAGTTAAAACTCAAAAGTAAAAAATATGTAAGAGATATAACTTTTTTAAATATACCCTTATTTATGAAGATGATAAGTGAATGAAAGAAATAATGAAAAGAAAAAAGATGGGAGAAAATCCATAGGGAAAAAGATTAGATATACGCAATATATTGTAAGTAAAATTGAAAAAATGTATTAAATTTTTAGATAAAATAAAATTGTCATTTACCGAGGAACATATGTTGTTTATAAATAAGAGTTGAGCCAGCGTTATTTAAAAAAAAAAATCATGCATGTCCAGTTACGCGCACTAATGTCCAATAATTATTGCAATTAATTTATAATGGTCAAAGAGAGACCAGTTCGCACAGAACACATGCTTTATTGCATTTATATATTTATAGAGAGGCTATTAAACTCTCAGAAACGGACCAGCCTGCTACAGAAAAAAGCTCAAAACCCAGAGAGAGATGGCAGATTTGAGGGTAAAACCAGAAGAAGCAGCAGCAGCAGCAGCAGCGAAGAAGGGCGATCAAAGCAGTGACATGAAGAAATCTGCAGAAACAACGGTGAAGGAGAAAGTTGGAGAGAAGAAGTCATCGCCGCCACCAAAGTTAATATGGGATTGTGGGAGTCCATTGTATGATTCCTATGAACTGGTTTCTGTGGATCATGTTATTGAGAGGCATTGGATGATATTCCCATTCCAAGCAGCAGCTTCGTCCAAGAACTCCTCGTCATCTCATCATGAAACGACGGTGCGCAAATCGTCGTCCTCGAAAAAGAACACAGTGATGAACAGGATCATGACGATGAAGACGACGACTACGAGGAGCAACATCGGTGACGATGGTGAAGCAAGCAGAAACAAGAACAAGGAGAAGACCGCAAGTGGGCTTACTAGGTTCTTGTGTTGTTTCGGTAGGAATTAGAACGTGCAGCTCGTATCCCTCAAACTAATTGCTGTCGTTTTTTGTTTCACATGTGTTCTCAGCTTGGCCTGTATCTTCTTCCTTGGTTAATTCCACTGCACAGCTTAATTCGAAGCTTTAATCCCAATGGTGATATAGTTTTTTCCCAGTATTCAGGAGAATGAATCCCTCTTTTTTTTTTTAACCATTATTTTTCAATAATTGCACAGCTTATTTCGAAGCTTTAATCCCAACGGTGATATAGTTTTTTTCCAGTATTCAGGTGAATGAATCCCCCTTTTTTAGTCATTACTTTTAAATATCCATCATTTTTCTTATTGCATTATTATATATCTGAGCAACTGACTAATCCGATTCAGAATTTATGATGTTCCCCTTCAATACAAGTGTCTCCTCGTGATTCAAATTTGAAACTCAAAGACTTGACGAGGCGATACACCAGTAAAACAACTTCTAATCTTTCAAATAATAGAGCTATATATGTGTATACAGGGAACTAATGGAAGAAGCTTGGTTTTAGGCGTATACATTTAACAAGCACCTAAATGACAAACATCAAATGTATGGCAAAGTCTAAGCAATGAAAATTATTCAGATTGAATAAATGTTAATTAGCAGCCATAATTATATATATATTGTTTAAGACAAACCAAGGGATAGTTGACCTTGTTTCTCATATGGCCAATTAGTTTACGCAAATAAGGTATACACTCGTTATAATTTATGACTTGCATACATCCATCCATTCGTATAAAACTTATATGTTGATTAAATTAATGAGATGCATATGATCTACTGGATCTTGTTTATTAAATAATCACGACATGTACTGAATTTTATATGATATGGTTATTGACGTTGATATGTAATATAATAGTGGGCACTTGGTCGAGTTCGACCATGTGGGGGCCCCATCAGTACCACATCTGAGGTTAATTTAAGATAATAATAATGGGTTTGGTGGCCGTCAATGGTCTTCTTGGCCGTCGTCTTCTTTGCCAACTTATTTTTCTACAAGTTCAATATTTTGTATCCATTTGACTACTTTCTCCCAAAATAAATCGCTGGTAATAATTTTATTTTTCCTGAAGAAATGAAACAAAAAGGATTGATACTTTTGCGTACAGGCCAAAACAAAAGCCAATGAATATTTTCCCATGCAATCCACACATAGGCGGAACTACTTGATCCCCACCGGGTGCAGCTGCACCCCTGACTTCTAGAAAATTATGTATATATTGATACTATGTGATTTATTTTACACCCAACTCATTTGATAATTTTGAACTCATTGAATTTTTGCTCAAATTTTTTTTAAAAGATATTAAAAATAAGTCTTACTTATCTTCTCAAAAAATAGTTTGCACCCCCTGAATCATGGTCTTGAGTCCGCCACTAACTCCACATACCGTTTCATTATATAAGCTGGACGATCTATCTAAGACTTCTAACAGGGAAATTAAGTGTAGTTTATTCATCTCCTGAAAAATTATATGATGGTCTTGTGCTTTGATTCTTGATACAGCTTCTATGAATTCTTCATCATCATTAATATTCTCCTTACATTCTGCTTGATATTCAAATGGTTTCTTTGTTGTTCCAAGTGCCATCACTGCAACTAAATCATTCAAGTCCAGATCTTTCTTGCTTACCGTTCTTTTTAATGTGGAGAAAAAATAAGCAGCAAATTCGATTTCAGCAAGCATTGTGATTAGTAACTATTTATGGCGCTGTTCATTGATTGATTAAGAACATGTGTAAATTCAATTCTCTGAACAAGTAAAGAAAATAGTAACTTCTTACCTTAATTGCCAAATGAGCTTGTCACAGATGGTAAGGAATGGATCCAACTCCCACAAGAAGGTGGGTTCGATTCCCTCTGCCATCGTGAGGACTCCTTTGGTAGGCGATCTCGTAAGTTCCTTGTAAGTGCTCAAAGAACCCTGGGGTCAGACCCTGACTTTGGTGGGGGACGGTGCCGAACCCACCTAAACTTTCTTGTAACAAAAAAAAAACTTCTTACCTTAATTATCATATTGTGATTGGTGTAACCTACAATTAAAAGTGAAAGAAAAATCATATCGACGATAATCATTTACATCATACGATTATGCAATGGCACTTGACTCTGTATGTGTGTGTGTTTGTGAACTTTTTTCAAGACTAACATGATTTTTTTCCTGTACATTGCACTTCATGAATAATAACGTCTAGAAACATCTTGATATTGATTTAAACAAAATCTTGGGTGCTCATACAAAAAAAAAAACTTTGTTAGAGTTATAAAATTTGAAGTTAATCATTGATCATTGATGATGAGCAACACATTAGGGAATTAAGAGAAATCTTAAATGAAAGAGAACTTAATGTAAAGTGTTTCACAACAACTAATGAACATGTAATGACAAGTTTCGTTGTGTGAAATATTAACAAGTCCATGATGCTTAAAGACTTTTTTATAGTGATTTTTTATTAAATTCATGTATCATCATACTAAACAGTATCATATAAGATACTTTCAAACATTAATTCAAAGAGACCGACCTCTTTCGTTTTTAAAAGTAGGTTGTTATCACAGTAGTGGGCCATAAAAAAAAGTTGAGAGAGGGTTCAAGCCCCAAATATGTTTGAAGTGAAGCCCAGCCCAAAACACAAAGTATTAAACAAGGCCTCAATTCTTCCTCTTAGTGATTTTTTTTATAAACCATGGGCATCTCGAAGATAATTGTGTTCAAGACGCAATCAAGACACTAAAAATAGACACATCCCTGTAAGAATTTAAATTTTAGTTTATAACATTATGAAGAACTAGTAAATTCTACTAAATCCAAACTAGTAAACAAGGCCCGTTTGAGAACACGTTAGATAAGTACTTTTATATAAATTGAGATAAATATGTGAAGAAAATTATCTCGTTTTACAAAAAAATACTGTTGAACGTACTTTTAGGGAGTATAAACGCTCCCCACACACACAGCCAATCATTTGTATATATAAATAGAATACCGAGCCCAGTAAGAAAAAGGGGTATGATCTTTTTTTTTTGGGCCAAGGAACAAAAGTATGATCTCTATCATTTTTTACCAAGAGAAAATTATATATGCATTTGGTATTTCAGTTCCTGCGAACGTCATTGTTACTTTTCATCCGGTGTGTTATTTAGTACAGTCAACCGTACAAAGAGTCAAAGGTAAAATAATTATAAAATCAGAAAAACGTCATTGAATTATAAATCCCTTTTTTAGATAAATTATTCTTTCTTTCTTTTTTAAAACTTTGGTAATAAAATTCAATTATAAATTGTTGCGTTCAATTTACCAAGTTAGTGACAGCTTGAAACTTTCCAACTTTTACAGTTTCAAAACTCGTAATATTTCTACAAAATGTAAGCTAACTTGGTCAAGTAATTCATAAACAAAAGGAGATAGCAAACTCTTCATTAAATTCCGTTGCTTTTTTTTTTTAAAAAAAAAAGAAAGAAAGACAAGAATCGTTTTATATATGCTTCAGTTAATTTATCATGCCTTTAACATTGCAAATAAATACTAGGGTGATTTTGGCTCCAAAAAAAAATATTCAGGTGATCTTCAAATAGAATAATTTAATCCATTTATATATAAAATTGATGTCCAAGTAATGCTTCTTTATCTTATAATTGGTCGTAGAGAACATTGACCATATCAAACACGACTCAGGAACTTATCTTCTAGCTTGTTAGTTGGTCTCGTAAAATTATATAATTTTATAATACATGTAATAATTAGAGCCACAAAAAAATGCGAGGACAATAACCAATGAACTCCATTAATTGCTTGCTTGCAAAATCTGAATACGCTTTTATCAATAATGAAAATTGCTTTATTTGGGGCCAGCTGTAACCATTGACTGTTTATCTCATGAACATAGAGTCAGCACGAAAAATAAAATTATACATTCATATAAAAATATAATAACGTGACTCATATATATACATATATATATATATAATAAAAAAAATATTTTGGTATAAGGCACTTTATCATTTTCAATTTTATTTCTATTTGATTAAAGTTGGAAAGAGAGATATATACATAGAGAATAAGTCACTTTGAAAGTTGTGATAATGATTTGTAAATATAGAGAGAAAAATTTTAATAAGGGTAAATTTAGGAACTTAACCAGACATATTTAATAACTCAATGTTTATTTTTTAACTAAGTGAGAATGAGTTACCAACGACTTATAATACAAATCATACTCACTTTTTTTTTGCTGAGAGTTCATTAAAATGTTGACTTTATTTAATTGGGCACATTGTGGCACATTTTTAAAATATTGAGTAAACTTAATATTACGTTGTGTGTGTTGCAATCACATGTTATTTGTACTTATTTGGGAAGCGCATTGTGCCTCCGTTGCATATAAGTTAAAACAAAACACATCTCACACATTTATATCGGTTCGCGTAAAATCACTCCTCTAACAGATTCCCAAAACGCATTAGTGTTTCTATTTTTTTAAGAATATGTTTAGTATTGCTAACATATATAATTTTAGTTATATACTATGAGTCTTTAAATAAGACAGTCTTTATTAACGTCATTTTATTAATTTATGAGGCTCTAATTCTTCCGGCTATACACAACCATAATTATTAATTACATTTTATATTTTTATAAAGAACATTGTTATGTGATCATTGGTATTCATTGACCACATATGAGATGAGAACCTTTATTTGATTTGGATCTTACAACATAAGGAATTGGTCATGAGGTCCTTCCGTAGTTTCTGTATTACTCCAAGCAAAAATCAAGTACCATGTGATATTTGCTTTTATTTATGTTATTTTATATATAACATAATTAAATTCAGAGTTGACCAAATCTTATATATATATATATATAATATCCAATTTCCAGGCTAGAAGGTTCTAATGCCAATGACTTACCAACATGTTTGACTGATTTAACAAATTAGATCAAAAGATTCATCAATTGGTCGAGATCATAATTTGGATTAACTTTAAACGTTGATTTGGTAAACTATATGTTATATAGGTCAAGTAGATCAGTAATTATTTTTTTTTTAAAAAAAGGTCATTTCAGTAGTAAATCAATAAAAGATTAATGTGTTGTTTTAAAAATTTAATAACCTTTTATTTTTGTGAACTTATTTAGCTGACATCTGGTTCAATTACAATTATATTATTGAAGTGTAAACAAATTTTTATTTAACCCTTGATTTCTTTAAAGAAAATAAAGAAAGCATATGAAGCACTATAATACTCAAAACGATTACAACAACAACAACTGATACAATTGTTAAAGATAACAGTATTGTTGATCTGGAAAAAAGTTATATAGGCTTGAATTTTCATATATAAAATAATCAACAACTTGTGGTTGTTTTTTCCTTTTTTGAAAAATACATCAAGCAATGGAAAGTGATCAAGTAAAATTTAAGAAACGCGTTTCATTGAATTCTGTTGAAGAAGATTTTTCTCAACAGGAAAAAATAATTAAACTTATATGTTTCATTTAAATCCAGAAATGTATTTAAACTTTAAGTTTTAACACGGGAGAAAATTGTTCAGGTAAAAAAAACATGGGAGAAAATAAAAACGTTAACACATTGGTGAAACACAATCATTCATTTGTTGTGTTTTATCGGTGAAGCAACGTATTAATTAAAAGTCAAGGGCCATTTGTATGTATAAATTCAAAAGTTCAAGAATGTCTCACAACATTTTGAAGGTTAAACTATTTTTTTAAAAAGTCCACGGATGATTTAAAGTTCAGAGAAAATACTTGTCAGCCTTAAAATTAAAGTCAAACATAAGCTATTTTTTTTAAGACAATGCTACATAAAAATCCCATCTAAATATGCAAGTGTGAATGTAAACAGAAATTGTTAATTAATTTTAACTTATGAATGGTAAATTTTGACTTGTAAACATGTAAGTTTGCTAGCTGAGTTGTAAATATTAAATTTTGTAGATATGTTTATAACGAATTTTATAGTTCAATTAAAAAAAAGCGATCAAAAGAAACTATTAGGATCGAGATAATATATTTGATTATGGCATTATAGTTTTGAAAATCTCCCTGGTTAAGAGCATCAGCCGTGGAAATCCTTCCAATTAAGCACAAACATTAAAGTTGATTAGTCAGCTAAACCCTGAATTAGGAAAAGTTTATAATACTAGATGGACGATTGGAAGTTATCAAGTTATCGTATTGATGAAGCTCTAAACTAAATATCATTGTAATAATTTAATATACACTCGTTCGTGGGAGTCAACTCACCATTTTTAATCCAAATAAATCTGCATAACCATTAATTTTAAAATAAAACAGATGATCACCAAACGGGGTCGGACCTTTAATTTTCCACTCTCTCAATCCAATTATTTTTCTCATCAAATGAGATTAAACCATCACTTCAGATCTTGTCTCCAGAAAAGTGAATGCATACAGCTTCCACTCTCAATACGATTAGAGACATCATCATATGAGATTGGGATGTCACTTTGAATATATGATCGTGTCCGTTTGACAAAACGGTATATAAGTACTTTTATGCAAGTTGAGGTAAATATGTTGAGGAGATTGTCTCGTTTTACAGAAAAATACTGTTGAATGTACTTTTGGGTGAGAGTTAAGTGTTTCCCAACAAGCACATGTGTCTCAAAATAGATTAAGATCTGCTTAATAAATGTTTGACAATCACATTACGAATTATATTTGTGTAAATCGAGACAAAAGTCCTCTCACATAATTATCTCGACTTGTGTAAAATCATTATTCCAACGGATTCCTAAACACAATTGCTTCACCCTATGGACACAATTAAAAGCCTCCTCATAACGAACTTGTTAACTGAGCTAAACATGACAACTTCAATGTTATGATTTTAAACAGGAATCCTTCAAGGTGTAGACACTTGCGCCGCCTCTCTGTTTTTTCCCGCATGTTAAAGAAATGACCATCAATCAAATGATGATATTACAAACACCATCAAACTCATGACCTTCATGTTACAAAAGAGCTCGCAGCACAAGGTGGCCAATGGCTAAGCTTGTTGATCTTTGATGTTAACTTAATCCAAGCTTTCTTTACATGGTGCTTGTTGTTGCCTTGTTAGTAAAAAGAATTTTCAAAGGAAGAGAGAAAGAAAAGGTCAGAAAGAAGTGAGTTGATGGATGATGAGTTGAAGGAGGAGGAAGCACATGAAACGTAGTTATCAGGCCATCACTGTCATTTGAATCTTTCCAATTCTATATTCATCTTCCCATCTTCTTATACCTCTCTTCCTCATATTTTTTTTAACTTCAATTAAAGAATAGGTATACATGTCCTTCTCTACTGTTTCAGTGTTCCTTTTGTTTGATTATTGTTGTTGTTATCCCTTTTTTTCCCTTTCAGAAAAAATATGTTTTGTGCAGTTTAATCAATTTGTCGGTTTGTTGAATAAATAATCAACTGTTGTTGCCTAAATCTAGGCAACTGTAAAGTGAGATTCTTTATGCGTTGTTCCTGTTTCCTAAAGTTGCCTCTCGGATTGAAAACCAAACAAGTGTGGAAAATTATGGATACAATAAGTTAAACCATACCTCAAATTTAAGAATTTACTACTTATATATCCCTGTATTTTACAGGTGACATCAATTATTATATAATCTCAAGATGAAATTTCATATACGTATAAATGAATGGAGATAGGGGTGGAGTAATTTAATTGGAAATATATGAAGAAAGGAATGGAACAAGTTGAGATTTTTTTTTTAAATAGGAAAGTAGAGTGGGGTAAGTAACGGGGGAGGTAACGTCCAAAAGCATGGTTCGAAAACCCGGTTCGGACCGGTCGGTCCGACCGGTGAACCGCTGAACCGGCGGACTGGCCGGTCCGGACCACAGTCAACCCGGTCAACGAGTTGACTCGGCGTTGACCGAGTCAACCCGGCCGGGTTGACATTAACCCGACCAACCCGCCGAGTTGGGCGGGTTGGGCGGGTTTTTTTTTGTCGCCAGACCCAACAGCGTCAGCCATCTTCATTCCCAGACCCACGCCGCCGACGTCT
>JANTPZ010144946.1:0-30225 GCA_025593235.1 Vachellia pachyceras | reverse complement strand
CGTTGATCAATAGGAAGTGGTTCATTCGCTTTCTGTGGGAGTGTAACATGTTCTGGCTATTCTTGTTCAAGTTTCTCTGTTTGTCTCTGTTTCTACTCAAATTTTGGTGATAGATGGGTCGAATTCTAGAGGGAGAGCATATGATGCTTTGCTGTTGGACGCTGGAGGTACCCTTTTGCAATTGGCAAAGCCAGTTGAGGAGACTCACGCTGCAATTGGAAGAAAATATGGTTAGCTCGTGCTCATTGATTTATAAATTTACTCTGCAATTACCAATTTTAGTATGAAAGAAACAAGTGGCTATAATTATCTTAATGCTGCGTCTCTTTTACTCAAGAAAAGAAAAGGAATGAATATAACTAGCTTCTGCCCCATCTATTATTTGCCAGTCAAGCCATAAATTTAAGTTGGACAGTCAAGCCCTGGTTTGCAGTGTAACCGGATGGAGTAGTTCTTTTGACCTTAACGTATCTGTGCAATGCACGGTCCTCATTTTTAGTTTTTGAGAATTATAGGCTGTCCATATGAAACGCCAAGTTATATTGCTCCAGTGAATAAAGTGAGTTGACATTAAAAATGTACTTTATATGACTCTTGTTGTTAATTGGCTCAGAGTCATGAATATCCCTGATGGCTGTTGACATTAAAAATGTTTTATATGACTCTTGTTGTTAATTGGCTCAGAGTCATGAATATCCCTGATGGCTTTCTGTTCACATTTTGAAGGTTTGACTGTGACACCAGCTGAGATAAAGCAAGGATTTAGGAGAGCATTTTCTGCTCCTTGGCCAGAAAAGCTACGTTACCAGGTTCATGCTCTGTCCATGATAATCTCTTTTTTGTGTGTGTGTGTGTGTGTGCGCGCGTGTGTTGTATTTTTCAGTGATGCTCTGTATTTACTTTACCTTGGTTTAAAGCCCATTCGCCAACTTGGAGTAGGAGATGCCACTTCTCTTTTTCAGATGAGATTGCTTCCGATCGTCTAATTATTATTGGGAAACTGAGGACAGTATTATATAGAGTTCATACAGATCTTATCTCTATGCCTCCAGAGGTTAGAGAAAGTTTTGGTGATTTTTCACTTGGCACATATGACTTTTTGCCATTGCCTATTTGTTTTACTAGAGGCCAGTTTTGTGCAGATAGGATTCCAGTTGTTCCATAATGGAAGACTTTACTTTCAATTAAACACTATCAAGGCACTTAATTATCTATGTTTACAAACTGACTTGCTTACTTGTAACTTCTGTGCCAATTTTGCAGTCAATTTTCTACTGTATCCATTTCAAGATTATTGATGGATGGTTTACAATGTAGATTTCTTTAATGTAATCCACATATTGATGTCTTTTCTTCAAGATACGTAAACAGAATAACAGCATGAAAAGGGTGCTTAATGCAGCAGTAACACAGTTTTAAGTTGTGTTCATTACAGGGAGATGGGAGGCCATTTTGGAGCTTTTAGTTTCTGAAGCCACAGGTTGTTCTAATGAAGATTACTTTGAGGAAGTTTATGAGGTAACCCTTCTCATGAGCGTACTGTTCTTTTCCAGCTCTGGATGATTCTCAATCTAACTGCTTACGTTTTGATAGGTTACAAATTCTTTTCTTTTGTCAACTTCTTTGAGCCATATCTGTAATATGACATTTTGGTCCTTTTACATTGTAGTTTTTTATCAGTTGTCTAGCTGTTCTAGAAGTTCATTCATGTTATTTCCTGATATCATTATTTCGTTACTAAAGAACAATAAATTGTCTTGGGTGTGTTATACTGCAACTTGAGAGAGTCCTTTAAGTAGCTGACATTATTTTTTACTAAATTTGTCTCAGACCCTCATGTCTGAATTTCTAAGTAATTTCTTGTCAGTACTTTGCGAATGGTCATGCGTGGCATCTTCCCAATGGAGCTTATGAAACAATTTCCCTTCTCAAAGATTCAGGAGGTCAAATGAATTATATACATATTTCTTTATCCTACACTAAAATTATGTGCCCTGATTTATCTAAGTTCTTTATAGTTCAACGGTTGTTCTTTCTAACATGTAAAGCAGTGACACAGTTAAGATGGCCGTTGTTTCCAATTTTGACACTCGGTTAAGGAAGCTATTGAAGGATCTTAATGTATTAAATCTGTGAGCATCAACAATTCCTTGAACATGCTATTACTTAGCTTTATTGTATTCTTGAACATTTAGGTGACAATTGACATAGCTGGGGAGATTATTTCTTCTCAGACCTTTAAGTTTTCAGAAATCCATACTGTTCATTGACCTCTATTGGTGTTTATCCATTTAAAATTTTGGTTTTTATTTTAGGTTTGATGCTATCATTATTTCCTCAGAAGTTGGATATGAAAAGCCAGACCCAAGAATGTTTCAAGCTGCTTTATGTATTTATGGGCTTAATGTATCAAGTAGATAATTGTCATATTTTCACCCTATATCACCACCTTTCTGTGAACTCTGTTGTTCCACATTTTCCACTCATCTGTGTATTGCTGTAACTTCTATTGCCTAAAGTGTAGTACGGTAAGTATAAGTGATATTCAGGAATAAAATTATGATCATAACAAAAACAATAGTCTCATATCACAAAGCTACATTTTGGAAGACTAGATGATGAGCAACACTAGAACAAATATTGCCATGAACTATTTTTTATATCATATAAATTTCGTATTTGTATTAGCTTATTTTAAATGATTTTACAGAATTCTAGATGAATATGTAAGAGGAGTTTTATCTCAACTAACATGAGATTGCTTTTTCAAGGATGCTGCAAGCATGTTAGTTTAATTCATTCTAAGGAAAAGAGTCACTGTTCACTGCATTGCCAACGTCTAGTCCTGCAATAATTCTAGAATTTGTTTTTGATTCTTTAGAGACGCAAGTTTTTTTTTTTCCTTTTACTAGATCAACTTAAAGTAGAGGCAAGCAGGGCCTTACACATAGGAGATGATCAAAAGGCAGATAAATTAGGGGCCAATGCAGTTGGAATAGATTGTTGGTAAGAGCTTTCTTGTCTAACGCTGATCCCTTCTCTCTTAGGCTGATAGAAATGTCTCAACGTCTGTTCATTACATGCCATATTTCTTTCGAGTTTTTTTTCCTGCATTTATCTTTTGGCTGAGATTTGAGTACATTGCTGTCTTCTAAAAAGCATTTTATGCTCATCTGCGAAACGCGGGTTATGGGGAACTGATCCTCTTGTCTTGAATTTCTTATGTATGTTGCATTGGTTCCAAGAAATCCTTGCTACTTAAGTTTTCCTAAATAATACGCTGTAACTGTTAAAGCAACTGTTTGGAATGCTAGAATGCCTAATAAATGAGAAATTCTCCTCAAATACAAAATTGCTATATTTTGGAAAGTAACGTTACTGTTAGACTGTCATTGGGCTTTAGATAAAATCATTCATTCTCCCACATTGATCGCATAGAAAACTGCACACAGAATTGAAGTATGAGAGAGATCATCCTATATCACGTGTGTTTAGCCATTTGATAGTAAAAATTATCTGAGAAGTAATTGAATTAAAAAAATTTTTAGATGATTTGTATCCCTTGTAAACTTAGTAGGAACGAGGAAAAATGTATGGGGGTAATTAAATTGAGCACATTTTTGTGTGCTTCATCTAACAATTGGTATCATATCAGGTTTATTCCTGCATCAATAGTCATTAATATTGAAAGTTTACCCCCCATTAAGAAAGTTAAGATAAAAACAGTAGCATATTATATATTTATACGTAAATATACATCAATATTCAATACACAACATATAGGCTAGTACATGAAAAATGAGTGTAGATTTTAGACGTGGCTTTTGATGGAGTTACTATATCCGCTTTGGATATCATAATACCTGGACCACAGCATAACACCTCCATATTTTGCTGAAAACTTGATTTTTGGCAAAACAGTGGAAGTAAGATCAGATGCAGGGATGAATCCACTACCTGCGGCCTTAGGAGAAGCTGGTAGCCCCAGGAATATCTTTTTGGCTGGGATTTCTGATGTCCACTGTTTCCATGCATCAACAAGATTGGTGATTTCTGAACTGTACTGGCATGGAGGGTTGTTGTAGAACTGGACCCAAACATAATCAAAAAGACCTGTCTTGAGGGCATTTCCTATCCAAGCATCAGGGAATGGACATTGAGGTGCTGCAGTTATGTAAACTTTTCTCCCCTGATTGCCATAGCCTTTAAGGTACCTGGCAAGTTCACCCCAGTGTTTGTTTGATCCTCCTTCGATGTCAAAATCAATGCCATCGAGAACAGCAGGACCCAGTGGACGAGAAGACGACTGTCCTCCTAAGAAGTTATTCCAGAGGTAAGTGGCTACCTGCTGTGCATCTTGAGATGATGCAAGTGAGTAGCTACCAGCACCTCCTCCTAAAGACAACAACACTTTGATGCCTTTGGCTTGACAGGATCTGATGTCAGAGCTCAAGCGGGTGCAGCCATTAGTGTAGGGATCACAATGACCAGCTAGGTTTATCATTGGGGTTTGGCCATTCCCAAAAGTTGGCAAGAAGGCCAAAATCAAGTACTCATAGTTGCCAGTGGCACAAGCCTCAGCCAATGTGCCCTCGTTACCATTCTGACCCCAGTAGATTGCTATGCTTCCTGCATTGGAGCCATGTGCTAGTGCTAACCCAATGAAGAAGAAAACTGAGATTGACAACTTCTTGGTTGCCATTTCCAAGTAGGAATGAGCAAATATCTAATGAATTGTGTCTTGTGTGACTTCCTTTGCTGAACACCATAGTAGAGGATGCCTTTTATAGCAGAAACTTACCTCTGGTTCTACAAATTTGTGGTGATATTATTATAATAAGAACGTAGATTGGCAGCCACTTTGTAGGTGGGCTTCATGATTAAAACACAGTCGTTGATGTAGACAGACAAAGGTGAGCAGCGTACAATTTTCCCATTTTGACATCTTCCATGTCGTTTTTCTCTATATATGACTCTATCATGGCTGCTTCTATGGAGTTCCTTTCCATTATTCCAAGCAAAACTCTGTCTGGATGTAGGGTTGTCATGGAAGAATTATTACTGTTTGATCAGGTGAATTCTTTTCCCCAAAAAAAAAAAAGACAGAAATGGAGAGAAAAATGTCTGGATAATAGGTGGTGAAGAACTTTAGATGGAGTATCAGAAAATAGAATCACGAACCATGGATTTTGGTTCAAAGTATAAAATCTCAATTCAATTTATATTTCATATTTATCATTTTTTCCTAAATTAATTTACTTAATTTATAAAATAATATATAATATAATATCACACAGGTATTTTAGGGAGATTAAATAACGTATTTTATAATCAACTAATTTATTTTATTTTCTTAATCAACCAAAATTAACTAAGCTAATACTGTGGTTGTTGCGTGTAATTAACTAAGCCAGTATTATATATTAAGGATAAGAGGGATAATGCTTTACCATATTCAGGGTTAAAACGCAGTCGCTGATGTTTTTTTTTATTATTAATTATTACAGGAGGAGAGTAGGCTGCAATTTGTAGCATTGGGCCGTTTTCCATTATTTCTTTGTTTTTTAGGCCCTGATTTTCCGTTATTTCAAGCAAAGCTATTGGCCAATTGTTACAAGGGACCCCAGACTTTATCCTCTCGTGTTGAAGAAATGTTGTTGCTGCATTAGGTGACTTTTAAAAAAAAAGCTACTTCCTTTATCCTTAATATAAGAGTCAGCTGAACTTTTTTGTAAAATTAAAAAAGTTAAATAAATTACTTAATTATAAAGTATATTCTAAAATATACTTGTATCATTAAATTGTATATTAATTTATAAGTCAAACAAATTAATTTACACAAAAATAATAAATAGATCTTTTAATTAGCTTCATCAATCTTCCCAAAAACAAATTATTGAGTCTTATATTAAAGATCGCAAGTGGTATTACACAGATCAATTTAATTTTTAAAAAACTATGTTTGCCGTATGCTATATACCTAACTTCTAATTTCCCGCCATGTTTCTAAAAATTATTTATAAAAGACTTGATAGAAACTGTTAACATCATATTTAGTCTTGAGTATTTTTAAATATAAGTTTTTCCGTGAACTAATGTTTCAAGGCTCAAAATGTTGATTAAGAGGAGGGAACTAGGAGGCATTGTCCCAAGATCAGTGATCCGGGCATCCTTATGTAATAGGGGCTTCTGAAGAACAACTGCTGTAACAAAGAATCACAAGCCCGTTACATTGGATTGCTGAAACTTCCTAGCTTTGTGCAGCTAAAATGTCAATAAAAGCTATACAAGGATTCCTCGAATAGACCATGGACATTAGTTTGCTGAGTTATGCAGATTATAAAAGCTCTAAGCTCAAATACAAAACCAGGTACAACAATATGATATACATTGAAAATTAATGGAGCTTTTGAAATGCAGCATTCACCTACGTGACAAGATGGGTAGTACTGGTATAATGGCTCACTACTAGTCCTCATAAAATGAACAAGCTTTGAAACCAAATCTACGCAAGATACCGATAAAACCTTCTGTCGCTCTCATCACGCTCCAAAAATTCACGCTCAATGAGGGACTCGATCCTTTTTTTAACCTCCGTTGGATTTGCCAAGAATCGCGCTTGCAACTGCTTTGTGACCTCCGCTACAAGATTGTTATGATCGAGACACTTCCTTGATTTCATGATCCTCACTATTGCAGCTTCAATTTGAGGCTTTCTGTCCTCCTCCACCCTCTGTCGAGTTTCTAACTTCTCAGGTTCTGATTCCTTTTGTGCTACTACAGTTCCTATTTTTACCTTGTATAACTTGCTACTGAACTTGTCATTAACAAAGAATGAATCATCCTCCGCAACATCTTTACTCATAGGCTCCTTCCTGAGGACATTTCTGCCCTTGACTAAAGCCAACGATTGTAGGCACCTCTTCAGATCTGAAGCAGGAATCGCTGTTGCTTGCTCAATATCCTTGTAGCTAAGTCTATCAGCATCGTTGAACACCATAAGGACACACATTTGATAAGTGGAGACATTTAACTCGTGCCTCTGGCCTTTTCCAAAGTTCGCTTTTATGTCTGCTGATCCCATATTTGTTTGCCAGGACAATCTTCTGCCAGTATGGGTGCCAAGATAATATGACCGAAACTTCTCACAAAGTGTAGACACCTCAGCCGGTAGATTGCATGGGGCACTAGGCTGAGCTGGCCAAGATCCTGTTGTCAGAACCTGGACAGTAAGTGTAGGACCATCAACAAGCTCAGGGTGGCTTGAGTAAAAACCTTGCATCGTGTCCTCAGAAGTTTTCATGTCCATGAACATGCCCTCTAATTTAGAGGTAAATTGATAACCACATTCTGTCTTGAGCTTAACCAAAAGGCTTCTTTCAGCATCATCAGAAACTGTTTTGCCAGATAAGAGCCGCTTTGCCAGATGCTGTTTGTAATACTTTTCAAACACATCTTTTTCCTGCAAATATCGAAACAGCATCATCACCTTGTCAAGAGTAATCTCTACATCATCCTCACTAACACCCTTCAAACCTTTACGAAGCTTATCATCTACAAACAGTGAAATATACTCTGGAGAACGCTGATTCAAGTTAATGAAGTGTTCAAATGAAGAATTTAAAGCATTCTGGAAAGATTTGTCATTGTTGAATGCCAAGTTGATAATCTTGTCATATTTATCTTTCTCATCCAAAAGCCTATTCACAAACTCTACAGGATCCTTCAACCTCTCTGGATCAGTAACAAGCACTTTGCCAGATTCTCTAATGTGGGAAGTCATCACTTCTCGAATTTTTGAAAGACCATCAGTAACACGACGGAACAAGTTATACATCCTACCCAGATCTTCATATTTATCATCACAAAGCATATTTACTAATCCAGAATTCTCCATATTGATTAATCTAATCATGTGATCTTCAATCATCTCCTTCTCCACCACATTCGTTATCTTCTTTTCAGTCCTGGAATCCAAGTAATGGTTCACCCTGTCAATTTCCTCATTCAGTCGCTTCTCAGCTTTTTTCAAATATTCCCCACAGTCACAGCACTCGATGAATTTCTGGGATTCTACCTTGTAGAACTCAGCAGACACTCGAAGAAAAGGAGCCTCAAATTCTTGTGCATAAACAGATGGACCCAAATCCAATAGCATCTTTATTATATTCCTAGTTAACCCTCTATCAATAACTTCACCAGTGCGTTCTCTCTGTACAAATTCCAAAAGTATAGTTAACAGCCGACTCCTTATCTGGCTGGAGTAAATAACATTTTCTCTCCAAAGATTCAGCCCAAGTTCATGAACAGGTGTCTTATGTGTGCTTGGGATGTAAGTTCTATCCATATACATCAGTATGTCTCTAATCATTTGTAATGCCCTGTTATGATCATTCCATTTTCTGTTTAGTTCTTCCAGAAAGGATTCACCTTGAGCTGTTTCAACAGAATTGGCTATATCTTTGAGATGTGCAGTCATGGTTATAACCAGTCCAGAGTAGAGCCTTTCACCATATTTGTGAAGCACCATATTGTATGCATTTCTGAATCAACACAGACATAAAGGTGAAAAGTTTAGAGGCACGAAATAAGTTGACTCAGGAAAGAATAGAACAAGAAGCAAAACCCTTTTAGGTGTGCACATATCCAACAAGAAAATCCGTTAGTTCAGTACATGTTATTTAAAGTAATAAGTCATTAGCTGAGTAAATGCTTGTTTGGGAAGCACTACGGATTATGAGGTAAGCAGGTGAGAGGAGTTTTGTTTTGACTTGCATGGGAATGCATTCCAGAGCTTCAAAATGCATTCCCAAACGAGCACTAAAAGTACAAACCGATACTCCAATAAATATCCAACTACAGCTGACAAATCTTTTAGTTAAAAAATCCTCCTCAGAATTCAGAAGAAGCAACAGTTTCATTGCATGCAAGAAGAAAGTCAATAGATTCAGTACCATTGTGTTCCACAAGATCATTTCCATTAACAGGTCCAACCATAGTATACATGCAAAGACAAACAGTAATAACGTACTTTTATATTATATGTCCACGTTGCCTGACTTGCTTCACCACAATTACTTACAGAACCACTATCATATTTTACAATTTTGACATAAAACTGAGATGATTATATACATCTTAAGTTCCGATAACTCTTGTTTATTTTCTTACTCTATAATCTAGAGACCAATATTTCCCCCGATTCAAAATATAAGTCATATCCCAAAAAAAATTCACACTTACCAAGACAGAAGTAAACAAGTTGAATAGCTCATTAAATTTGTCCAAAAAAAAAAGCTGCATTCCTTTCCACCACTACGATTCTTAATTAAAACCAGGAAAACAGGGGGGAAATCATTAATACACCAACCAACACCTAAACACGATTTATATTTTGGACCACAGGGGTATTTGCTAATTTCTTTTAGCCTCTTGGCTTGGTACAGAAGAGACAGCTCCCAGCAAGTAAAAACTACTTCAATAAAGGATTCATTTTGAAACTAGAACATCACTTCTACTGTCATAAACACAAATGTGGACTCTTATCAATGATGTATATCAGAATCCCTCATAATATCCTCAAAGTCAAAAGTAAATGTTAATCCACTACAGAATTCAACTAAACAATCCATGAAATAGCCAGGTTTTAAACCCTAGCAGTTTCTAAATTCAGTTTTTGCTCTCTTCAAATTTTATGTTAAAGTCTGTGAAAAGAAGGGAAACTCAATTATTAAGTTATCATAAGAACTCATAACAGTGCAAAAAAAAATTGAAAGAAATGAAGACAGCGTGAGTTTAGATAATGTGCAACTCCGACAATTTAGAAATGAAACAACATAGAAGCTGATATACAACATGAAAAGAAATTGAGCACTGATATGGCATTTCCATGTATAATATGAAAAAAAAAAATGGCTCCATCATGAATTCAATTAACTTGCCCCACAAACATGTGTTCTAGAAACACAAGCCGCCTAATCTCACACAATTCAACATACCAAGAAAAGTTAGCCATAAGGAACTACGAGAGGGATAATAATAATGTTTTTACATCCATTTGGTACAGTCCAGATACATCAAACACTATAAGCAGTGAAATACTAAATTATAGATACTCAAACAATGTAAATAACTGCACAGGTCAATAACAAACTATGTCGGCAGCTCGGCATTCAAAATTGACAAGTTATTTTACAAAGTACAAGCGCAAGTTCGAATCTTATCAAGACGATACAGCCGACGCATCCACCAACACATATCCAGTGGCGCATATAATCAATTTACTAAGGCTGGTAGAGATCAGACAGAATCATATCACACGAAGAAAATAATCTTCCCACAGAGGAAGGCAAACGCAAGATTAATGGTAGCCGATGGAAATCGCGAGAAAAAAGGAGACCTGTAGAGCTCTTCGAAACTGAGACCACTGGCGTTGTGATTGTAAATCTCATGAATCGCGTGCTCCAGAATCTTCCAGGTCTTGTCAGCGTATTTCGGATCCATCACGACCCGTTGCTTAAACGCCTCTATCTGAAAATTTCTTTTCTTCTGATTACTCATATCCCCCCTCCCCCTCAAATCAAAATACAGACAAGCAAAATCTGAAAGTCAAAGTATCTTCGATCCAAAAGTTTCAGGGCGAACAGACAATAGGGATTTTGATGATGTTGTAGCCAAGATTGGCAAAAACATCAGATTTTTCCCTTCTTTTTTCTTCAGACAAACCGGTGAAAGGTGATTAATCGTTGGAGGGAATCGAAGTGATTGGATTGGCAAGAAAATTTACGCTCTATTCGATTTGAAATCTGAACGAACGAAAACAGAAAAAATAAAAAGGATAATAATAATAATAATAATAATAATAATAATAATAATAATAATGGATGAGGATGGAGCTGAAGCTTAACTACAAGGAGGAGGGCAGTGGAGGGCGGAGAGTATAGCTGCCTGTTACCAAGATCATTCCTGCTTGTTACAAGATCCAAACGATTAATTCAGTGGGAAAAAAATGAGTCCATTTGGTGAGGGGTGTTTTTAATATTGAAGAGAAGATCTTATTTTACAAATAAACACAGTTAAATAGGTTTTTATAGTTTCCAAAAGTGTTGCACTACAAGACCATTATGTGGATCTGTTGAAAGAACGGACACAGATTCTAAGGTAAATATGTTGGAGGAATTTTATCTTGGTAAGTGTATGAATGGCTTTTGAGGAGGCAAACGGCCTCCCCAAACAAGCCCATTGTGTGTGTTTGGGAAGTCCGTTGGGAGAAATATGTTTACAGATTTCGAGGTATTTTACGGATTTCAAGATGGTTTTAATGAATATTGTTAGCTTTGTTAATCTTTTTGAATTAATTAACAGGATTTAAAATTAATAATACGATGAAGTATTTACATATTGTCAAAATTAATTACAGTAACAAATGTATTATAAAAGATTGGTGTAGTCGTGTAGCTGTTCTTGTAACTTACGAGATTTCACCTTATGATATTATGTTCTTTAACCTCTCAAATTAAAAAGTATTAAGTATGTGTTCCCTGTAACCTCAATTGTACCATTAAGTTACTTAATGTTCATGTAACTTATGAGGTTTGTAATTGATGTTTTGAACACTATAAATAGAAACGATGGCCTTGGTTGAGAATGATTATAGGGAACCCAAGTGCACGTTCAACAGTGTTTTTCCGTAAAACAAAATAATCTCCTTCACATATTTACTTTGGTTTGCATAAAAGTACTTCTTTACCGCGTCCTAAAACGGACTCAATGTACTAAACATTGTACATCAAAGTGAATAAGAAGATACACACCCTCTCTTAACTTCTTCTACTATTCTCTTCTTCTATTCTCAAACTCTCTCAATTTATAGAAAAAAATGCACTTTTTCTAGAAAAAAATAAGGTTTGCATCCCCAATCTTGTTATAACACATTAACACTTTTATCCATAAGGCTGTTATAATTTTTGTGTTGATGAATCACATTTTTTTTGGTAATATATCATAGGTGTCCACCGCAGGTAGTAGTGACTAATACCATTTGCTGATTGCCCGACACCTCGATGGGTGAGACAACTAACCCTGGTTATTAAGGAGCTGCATGCCTAAGATAGGATTCGAACCCTGACCTTGGTTAAATTTGAATTAACCCGTTACCACTAAATCACATTTTTCATGTTTGAAATAATTTTAAAATAAATTGAATCAACCCAACCCAACAACCAATAAATGGGCTTGAAGTGTTCGTTAAACTGGGCATGAGTTAAAGTGAAGCCGAATACCTACATGCATCAACTCATCACATATCTACAATAGATAGCTTATCTTTAAATTTTGGGTTAATTCAATATGTGATATTTAAGTTTACTCTCATTTTAATTTGAATCATTTAAGTTTCATAGATTTTAGCCCTTTAGAGGCAACATGGTCAAGGTATCTATCAAATTATGGAGACTAATGTTTTAAACCGAATGAAAATTTAAGGACCAAAACTTATTACTTAAAATTTAATGGATCAAAACAAAATGATGACAAATTTAATAGGTTAAAGATTGCATTAACCCTTAAAATTTCTAACAGTGGTAGTATTTGGTTCAGCAGAGAGGAGATTGCCTTATGAGGAGTAGGTGAGAGATTTTATAGTAAATCATATATTGTGTGTGTTTGGGAAGTCCGTTGGGAGAAATGCGTTTACAGATTTTGAGGTATTTTGCGGATTTCAAGATGATTTTATGGATTTCAAGATGGTTTTATTTTGACTTACGTGCACCGTTTGAGAAACGGTGTTCCCAGACAAGCACATTATTCATAACCTAAAAACAATGTAATTTATTCCTCTACTTCTTTGACATGTACAAGAAAATGTGTTAGCATTTGTCTTCTTTCTGGTAATTCTTGAAATGAAATAAACAAATCTTGAGATAAGCAAACAGCAATATAGGCCAAGTTTGATTCCTTTAAATCTTTCTTCACATAAATTATTGGGCTCTAAGCAATTCTTTGAGAAAATATTTATTCTTTTACACATTCTAACAGAATTTAAATAGTATATGTGGGTGTGGGTGTGTTCCAAAAAAAAAATGATGTATAGTTCCGGTCATTGAAGCTTTGGCCAACCTTCAAACATTAATTGTGTTTGGCAACGATGATGAGGAGTTCAAATGTATGTTCAACAGTATTTTTTTGTAAAATAATATAATCTCCGTCACATATTTATTTTGATTTGCGTAAAAGTATTTCTTTACCGCGTTGTCAAACTTGTCTATTAGCTATTTTTCTGAGTTCAAAGGAATAACATGAGGAAAAGAAACGGTAATTCAAATCTAAAATTCTATTCCTTCAATTTTTTAACTTTTAAGATTTTTTCCCTGAAAAAGAAAATGAACGTATCAAATTACATTAGATTTAATTTTAAGATCGACTCAAGGGGAATAAAAAAATTAAAAGATGAAAAAAGTGAACAAATATAAAAAGAAATAATGAATAGTTGAAGCAATTAATTGCTGGCGGCACGATCATTCGGGGGTCTGATACAAAACGCCAAATTTGGCGGGTTGCTGGTTGATTTCAGCCCGCCACTCTCAACCCATGGGTTAGACGGGCTGAGATGCTTTTTCATTTTTTTTAAAAAAATATTATATTTTATGTATTTTTTTAACATTTTTTTATCCCAATATTTTTTATAAAGGAAAAAGTAATATTAAAATCTATTTTTAGGAAACTATTGAATACTTATTCATAGAATTTGAAAGAGAATAGCATAATATGCAATCTTATAAGAAAAAACTAAGTAAAAAAGGAAAAAAGAATTTATTTTTTATTTTTTTAAAAAAAATAAAAAGTTAGCGGGTTGGGGGCTTTACCGGTACTAATTAGGATTCTTTGTTTCACACACACTGCTTTGCATTGTACAGACAGAAAGTGACACGTGAAGGTGTCAGGGTGTCAAACCAAAATGCTGAGTAGGGAGGGATATTACATCTAAACGTTCAAATCTAAATCTAATTTAGGTGGTCTAGATTTAATTTTTTTAAAAGTTTACATTTTTTTAAAAAAATTATTACAGTAGATGTAGTATAAAAAATAAAAACAATCTTTCAATTACTATTTTTAAAAAAACAACTTTTCATATAAGAAATTACCATTTTGAAAAAAAGATCAAATTACCATTTTGAAATTTGATTAACTATTCCCATTAAGCATCAAATGTTTAGCAAGGTAATCAGATCCAGTATTAAGAATAATAGTATATTTATTTTGATTTGTTGGTTAATACCATCATCTAAATTCTGATTCATTTTCTAGTTTAGGTTATAGGATTGATAAAGCATGTTAATTTGAGATATTAGAGATGATTATCCTAAAGTAATTTTTTTTTTCACCCATAAGGTTCGAATCCTCAACCTTCTTTAAAAAGAATGAGTAACTTTTATCATCAATACCATCTTAATTTTATATGGAAGCATCATCAATAAATTCTTTAAACCTCTTCCACCGAGCACTGTTCATAAGTAACACATTTTAAATTTCAAAATCCCCGCCTCCTCATTCACACTGCTCAAGAAAGTCACTCTCTGACTTTCTCTCTCTCATTTTTGTTTTACTCTCTGACTCTCTCTAAGGTGAAGCAAACAGCACTCAGATCTCAAGAAGCCTTCAGATCCGCTTCCCCTCATGTTCTTTGAGGTGTATGTTGTCTCATTAGGCATGTTTGGTTTGATGGAGGGGAAATGGATGGGATGGACAAGAGGGGATGGAAAGGGATGGAATAGCATAAGGTTACTCCGTTTGGTTTAGTTAGAGGGGAAGGAAGGGAGAGGACTTTTAATGATCTTTTGTTCGGTTCAGGAGGGGAATGAAGGGAAGTTAATGGTCAATTTACCATTTTACCCTTATATGTTGATTTATAATTATTTACTTGTACAATTTATTTAATTTAGTTTTCACTCATGAAAATTAATTACTCATTCTATTTAATTAATTAAAACAATTATTAAGGTACTTCTCTCATATAATTTATTTAAATAATTAAAAATAGGACTTATATGTAGCTTAATTTCACAATACTTAATTTATGTTTAATTTACCACCTTAATCCAACTTATAACCGGCAAGACGTCCGAAGAGCAAAGGAGGAAGAAAATGTTGGTTAACTAAACTGCTTCTAGAAAGCAGATGAAAAGTTAAGAAGCGATGCGTTTTAATTTACCAGGGTTATAGATGGAAATATAATAAAATTGATAGGGGTAAATTAGTCATAATTTTTGGCTTCCCTAGAAGAAAACCCCAATTTGGAGGGAACCAAAATAAGGGGAGGGGAGGGAATGAAGGGGTATATTTTGGATCCCCTCCCCTCCAAAATTTTAAACCAAACAAGGGAGGGATTCATTTTCCGTCCCCTTCCATTCCCTTCCCCCAACCAAACAAGCCCTTAGCGGCGAAATTTGCTTTCTTTCCGCCGTCCCCTCCGACTTACCAGCTCAAGAAGCGAGATGACGGCAAGCTCACGGTGGTGTCTCCATCTTCGCCGGCGGTGTCGATCCCCACGCCGACGATAATTCCTTGGATGTTTTGTTGGTCGATACGAAACTTGGGAACAAGATTGTAGCTTTTTATCTGAGGAACCCATACGCTCGCCTCACTCTGCTTTACTCTCATGGTAATGCTGCTGATCTAGGTCAACTCTACGACCTCTTCGTGCAACTCAAGGTCAATCTTAGAGTTAATCTCATGGTGTTAGTGGTTCTTTTTTCTATTTCTTCGCCAAACAAGCATAAAAAAATTATTTCAAGCTTAGTCATCTCATGATTTAAGAAAGTCAATTACTCCGGCGCGTTTCTTCAAGAGAGCAGAAGAAGAGAAGAAATTCAATGACTCCGGTCACTTCCAAGATTAAGAAATTCAAGATGAAATTTTATTCGTGCGTTTCACCTTGACACTTGCGTCTTTTTGTTATTTCTTTTCATATAGCATCTCGTGTTCAGCGATTTTGCATTATGGAACAGGTCTTACAAGTCCAGTTTCAGATTGTTGAATGATGGAACAATCAGGCGCTGGAAGGAGGGCAAGCGGCACAATGCTCATATGAAGGTTTGCCCTTTTCTTATCCTTTGATAGGTTAAGCTCTTATATTTGATAGTTCATTACTTCATTTGATATTAGAACGTGAGTTCCTGGCGACGCTCTCTAGATTCTAGAATCCTTACAATCATGGTTATTTCTTGAGGCACCCAATAAATCATATACCTATTTTCAGAATTCCATCAACATCTTCATATGAGGTGCAAATAAATTCGTAAAATCTATCTTGACTATATCATACTAATTTTTTAACAAATATTTGGACCTGAAAATCTGGTATCCCTAGAATCTATATGCATGAATGTAGAATATATTACATTTTTCTTAAATCCTTTGAATGGACAAAAGTTGTAACTTTCTCCTCGGTATATGATCTTTTAAGACTTAAAGTCAAAGTCAAGTCCTTGCTGCATTAGTGCTACCTTGATTCACTTGCCCTTGTATGGTAAAAAATTGAGAAGTTAACCAGTAACCTGTGACACCACTGGCTCCTCTTTTAGTTTTAAATAATGGAAGACTAATTTGATGCCTGTATTTTAATTCTCCCAGGTCCCAGCCCAACTGCATGCACATATTAACCTTCCCAAGTATCATTGTTGCACTTCTTTGTGATAAAAAGATAGGAGAGGAAAAGTAATGGGAGGGATGAAAGTTGATAATGCTTCCTAAATATTGGCTTAGGCATTGTTGTGACATTCCCCAACTACTTGTAATAAACAAATCAAACCATGTACGAAGATAATAACTAAATACTTTTTTTGTGATTTATTACAACTTATGACATAGCCCTCGTCAACCAATAGAGTAAGCATTTATGTTGTTAGGACAAAAAGTTCAAGGACCCCATATAAATGGTTAAGAGCGGTCAATTACAAAAATGCCTTGAAAAGGATCACTGACTCTAAAATTGGTCTGAGTTAGAGTTATGTCCATATTACATAATCAAATATCCCAACCTACTATGATCACTATTAGACCTAATCCATTTTAATTAAGTGCTGAACACAATTACTTATTACTTAATATTGATAAATGTGGTTCAGTAGACAAATTTGATGATTGATTAAAGCTAATTCAGATATAATAACAAAAATTTTCAACAATAAGACCAACTCTTAGTTTCATTTCCCTCATTTTTGGACTTGGCAAATGATAGTCATTTTGTTCATATGAATATACCCAATGACGTTCCTTGCGCCATGCCTGAAACTGATAATTTTCTGGTGTCAACCGCAGTCAAAGAAATCAAAACGGAGACTCAGAAAACCTGCCATTGTCCCTTCAGCATATGCCAAAGTGATGAAGAAGCTCAATTTTTGTGCTTAGAACGTTACAAGTTTCTGTTACTTATTGCATGAAAGAGAAAATGGTCAAGAATCATCATTTTCCTTGTGGTCTTTGCTGTCCATTTTCCCATTCCGTACACCCTAGAATGGAAGAAGAGAAGAAAGTCAATGACTCCGGTCACTTCCAAGAT
Organism: Vachellia pachyceras; assembly: GCA_025593235.1. Classification (NCBI taxonomy): domain Eukaryota; kingdom Viridiplantae; phylum Streptophyta; class Magnoliopsida; order Fabales; family Fabaceae; genus Vachellia; species Vachellia pachyceras. The sequence continues at coordinate 12,668 of JANTPZ010144946.1, read as the reverse complement.
TAAGAAATTCAAGATGAAATTTTATTCATGCGTTTCACCTTGACACTTGTGTCTTTTTGTTATTTCTTTTCATATAGCATCTCGTATACAGCGATTTTGCATTGCGTCTTTTTGTTATTTCTTTTCATATGAAAGATGCATGAAAGTAAATGGCATAAAAGGTTGAAATTATACCCTCCTTTATTATTACTCAGGCACTCCATCACAAGAAAATTCTCCAACTCATCACAAAAGGTTGAAATTATACCCTCCATGTATGTCTTATTCTTAGAGCATCTGATGGATTGTTTAAACTCTCTTTGCTGCTTCCTGTCAATATTCATGATGGGGAGAGGCGGGGGAGTCAAAGAGATGACTGTGGTGAAGCACCGATGAGATGGTGATTATCCTTATGAGGAACAAAGTAGGTCTATTCAACCATGCAAGTTCCAAGGTTGAAACAATGTTTGCACATCTCAAGAAGCCTTCAGATCCGCTTTTCCTTGTGGCTTGTGGTAAGTTGTTTTCCCTTCTCTCATTCCATCAAGTGAAAGCAAGGCTTGCTGTCTCATTTTAGTATCATATTATTGGGTTTTTGTCATTCTTCATGGATTTTACTGACAAGAACCAACAGCTGGTATTTTTATAAGGTTTCATTGGTATTTTAGTTGCTTAAATACTAATAGTCTGCTAACATAGATGTGTAACTAGAAAAATGGTAACAAGAACAGCTGTTAGCAGCTGGAAATTTAGATAGTTTAGCAATATCTTTTTGCTTTTTCAGGACAGAGGATTTTTATCTGGAATTTGCCTTCTGAATATGACTTTTGGGTTTTTCAAGTAACGAAGGCGTTAATGAAGGCATGATAATGTATGGCAAACAAAATTGGGTTTCTCAAGTAAGAAGGTTCTGTTTATCAATTGTTAACCAACGGAAATCAACATTACCTCTCTCTCATTCTTAGGAAGTATTTTTGACAGGTATAATACCTATATAAAGGGACTAGTGTTTAGATTACCATGTTAAAAATGTCAGGGGCTGATGCTATTCTCGATATCTATGCTTGTAGAAATGCCTTTGTTACTCAGTGTTGTTGTTGGCATTCTATTAATTCATCCATCAATGGGAACAACAGCTGTATATTCTTTGGTTACCTGTGGTATTATGGATCCCAAATTGGGAGCTCCCTTACTGCTAGCAATTATGTTTTACAGTAGCATATTCACAAGAAAGGATGTCATGTGCCATGATATGCTGGTAACTCCTCCTTTTTGTATCCTGGAATGGTGCTTAATTCTGTTTTGTTATTTTTTGTTCTGATTGTAGATATGTAAGTTTCCCATTTTATTCTGTTTTGTTATTTTTCTATTTTTGTAGTTGATGTTGCATGATCAAATTTATCGGGTGTAGTTTATGTATATAGCAAGGTGAAGAGATGGCAAAATTCATGAATGTGGACCTCTGTATCAAATTAACTATGGTGGCTCAAATGATTTGTAAACTGGTGATGGTTTTTGAAACTGTGGCAGCTGGCATGGATAATATTGAATTAGAATTGTAAATTATAAGTAGCTTTAGTGTGGCCAGTGAAATTTTTATGCGGTTTGCGATGTAAATTTATAAAAACTAATAAATAGCGTGAGATGTGTGCTTTTTCTAATGACCATACTGGTATTTCCCGATCTTCAACCTTCATTTAATCAGGTATTTTTGTAGGTAGGTTTCATTGGTATTTTTAGTAGCTTAAATACCAATAGTTTGCTAACACAGATGTGTAACTGGAAAAATGGTAACAAACACAACTGTTAGCAGCTGGAAATTTAGGTAGTTTGGCAATATCTTTTTGCTTTTTTAGGACAGAGGATCTTTATCTGGAATTTGCCTTCTAAATATGACTTTGGGTTTTTCAAGTAACGAAGGCATTAATGAAGGCATGATAATGTATGGCAAACAAAATTGGGTTTCTCAAGTAAGAAGGTTCTATTTTGATTTAAATTCTTGATTTGAAAGTTTAATATATTTGGTGTTGTGGTGTTTGCTTTTATCCATTGCTGGAAAATTCGTTTTCTCTGCTACCAAGATATATCCCTTCAAACTTTTGTTAATTTTAGTTCTTCTTTGTGCCAGGTATTTACATTATCAAACTTGGGAAAAGCTTCGGCTTGTTGCTAGGGTTATTGTTGCCATAGAGAACCCTCAGGACATTATACTTCAGTTTGCCAGGCCTTACAAAATTGCATATTAGTGATAGAAGTTGCATATTAGATCAACAAAATTTCATTTTTTTTATCAAATGCTTACAAATTCAAAGTTCATTTTTTTGAAATGCATACAAATTCAATTTCTTGAATGAATTGGAGGCTGATGTAACAATTCTGAATTATAAGCTTCCCGTGCAATGTACGGGGGAGCATTTCTAGTTAAAACAGAAACAAAATCAAGAAAGGGCTACAGATCCCTGAACACAATCACCACCCGCCACGTGAACAGAAGATGGCGGTTGCCAAAATACACAAAAATTTCTAGAAATATTGTGGGCTAACTTAGCCATGTGGTCTAGAGTAGAATTCTCCTCCCTAGGAACATGAGTTAGTAAAACTTGCCAGTTCCTGTTCAAGAGGGACCTGGCTTCGTCTACAATATCCCTAAAGAGATGATTTGATGTGCTTCCTCGCAAGAGCAAGTCCATTGCATCGATCGAATCCGACTTGACCTCTATCATAGTCATTCCTCTGCTCCAACATAGATAAAGACCGTGTATTATGCCTATCAACTCTGCAATTGCTATTGGTACAGAAGTGAGCTTACAGCTATAGCCACACACCCAGCTTTCGTTCCCTCCTTTTATGACTCCTCCACATCCACATCCTCCCGACTTGAGGACAGATGCATCCGGTCTCCAAGATATGAAAGCCTCTCCTGTCTTGGTTAATGTTATGCTCTTGTCCCCTCTTGCACTTGTAGAAAGTCCACTTGGCTTTTAGGTCTTAGTCCAGGCATGCACGAAAGAAGCTAGATTAAGCATTGAGGCACACGTCTGCTTCTTCCGTACTAAATAACTTCCTTTATCTACTAATCTAGATGTCCCAACAGATGTAGCCAAACAAGATAGGTCATTGAACTTTCTTCGTGAACATCTGCCTCATTACTCAGGTTCCATCAGATCCACTCTGCTCCTTGCAGCGCTGAGAACATAGCCCATTTTGATGGATGGACTACTGATAACCATCTATCTCAAGCGTTTTGACAATCCCTCAAGAGGTGCATGGAATCCTCCTCCTGAGGGTAATCAAACGGACATGTAGCTGACTTCTCAATGCCTCTATTTGCTCTGAGCTGTGCTGTGTGCACTCTACCATGTGATGCAAGCCACATAAACATCTTAATCTTCTCCGGTACCTGCCAATTCCATATTTTCCACCATATGCTATCTTCTCGTTGGTGAGTACCTGCAAAAAGGAAATGATATGCAGAACTAACAGAAAAACAACCATCAGTTGACGGTTTTCAAATATATTTGTCCTCTCCTCTCTCCTCACGGGGTGAATGGGCACTCGTGATACATTGTATAATTTGAGGATGGAACCAATTAGCCAGCTTCTGGATATCCCAGTCACCATTCCGACTAACGTAATCTGCCACCTTCTCCTTGCCATCGGCCAAAGCCTCATATCCTGGAATCAAGTTGATTAAGGGCTCATTAACTTTGAACCAGTTGTCATACCAAAAATTGGCCATTTTACCATTCCCCATCTTCACTCCCACATCCTCATCCTCATCCTCATCCTCAATTGCATCCTTAATGATATGGCTTAGCCGCTCCATACACATAGTGAATATGTATGGGGATATAGGGTCCCCCTGTCGAATACCTCTCGAAGGATGAAACTCCGTAGTCGCTTCCCCGTTCCAAATGATCCTGAAAGATGAGTAGGAAATGCAAGCCATAATAACTTCACACATGTGCTCTTCAATGCCCGCTATACGAAGAGTGTCTAAGATAAACGGCCAATCAAGGCGATCATAAGCTTTTTCAAGATCCACCTTCACAGCCAGCCATCCCGTCTCTCCTCGATTCATTTTCATTGAGTGAATAACTTCCTGAGTGATAATGATGTTGTCACTGCTTTGCTTGCCAGCAATAAAGCTACACTGATGTTTACCAACCAAATTCCCTATGATATGTTTTAGTCTCTGGCTAATGACTTTGGTTAGCGCTTTATAGCTCACGTTGCAAAGAGAAATTGGTCAAAAGTCTCTGATAGTTTCCACCTGATCCATTTTTGGTATTAAAACCAAGTTTGTGTTGTTAATTGCTTTGATCTTCGCATTATCCTCAAAAGCTTCTTTCACCATTTTGCTCAGAGGGTCTCCGACTAGATGCCAGAACTCTTGGTAGAAAAAGGCTTGGATCCCATCTGGCCCAAGCGCTTTGAAAGCCCCTATATCTAAAACCACTGTTTTGACCTCACCGCCCTCCACTTTAGCTGCCAAACACTCCTTATCAGAATCAGTCAGGCAAGGAAAGCCACAACGCGTTGTAAGTCTGGAAGAGGACTGAACCTCACTGCAGAAGAGGTTCCCAAAGTAACTAACTGCCATCTGTTTGAGAGCCTGTTGGTCGTAAATCCATTCTCCATCCTCATTTCTCAGCCCTTCAATCATGTTCTTCCTTCGACGCATGACTGCAGACATATGAAAAAACTTGGTGTTCTCATCCCCCCAATTTAGCCAGTTGCATCTTGATTTTTGGAACCAAATCAATTCTTCATGAGCCAGGATTTTGTTATACTCTTTCCAAAGCTCCCTCTCAGTTTGAACAAGATGCTGACTATCTCTTATGCCCCTTATCCTCTCTACCCCTTTTATCATTTCCATGATTTTTCGCTTTCGTGAAGGGATATTCCCTACTCTATTTTTGTTCCATAGACCAGCTTCCTTTGTAAAGGCTTCCACCTGGTCACTCCAATTTTCATTACTCTAAGATCTCTTCACAACATCATCAAAACCTTCCTCTAGAAGCCAAGCTGCCTGACAATGGAGAGGATAATTCACCCTTTGACGACATCTTTCAGTGGAACTTTTGAGTAAGAGGGGGCGATGATCTAAGCCAAACTTCTGAAGGTGATAAACCTTGGTGAAGAGGAAGACCAAGCTCCAAGCATTATTCATAAAGGCCCAATCTATTCTTTCTTTAAGGAGGCCTCTTTCCCAAGTGAATCTATCCCCCACATTCTCTACCTTGATTAACTCAGTTTGGTTTATACACTCCTCAAATTGCTTCATCGAACGAATATTAGTGTCACCTCCTCCCTTCTTGTCCGCAAAGGATAAATAGGCATTAAAATCACCCATCACTAGCCAAGGACCGGTAACAGATTGACTTAGAGTAAGAATCTCAGACCATAACGCTCTGCGGAGATTGCAGGACGGTTCTGCATAAATACAGGAAAGCCAGAAACTTTGAGCGTTATCAAGGGGAAAAACCTTCATATGGATAGCCTGCGTAGAAGAAGCTATGTAATGAATAGATAGTTCCTCTTTATTCCATATAATACAAATCCCCCCTGCATACCCGGTAGCCTCTAGTCTCACCCAAGAATTATAACCCAATTTCCTGGTGATTGCATCAGCTCTACTACCACTAACTCGCGTTTCCATGAGGATCACAATATTCGCTTCCCTCCCTCTAATAGCATCTTTCAATCTCCTTGGAAAAATTTTGAGGCAGCACCTCTACAATTCCAAGATAAGATATTCATAATTAATAAGAGACAAAAAGGAGAGGAGCACCTGTAGGCCAGCTCTACTGGTTGGAGTCAGATAACTCCATGTATTGCTCGTTCCTTCTTAAGCTCTCCTTGGGATGACCATATAATTCGAGCTCATCTCTATTTTGGCCGTTGTGTTCCCCTATCTGTCTTGTGTCAGCATACATCCCAGGTGAGTTTGGCACCATGGACAGAGGACTAGCTAGCTGATCACTGTCATTGATACGTTCCAGGGATGCCACTTCCTCCTTTTGTTTGTACTCTTCGTGCTTCAGGTCGTCCAGCGTCTTCTGAGTATCTTTTGCCAGACTTTGTGCGTATTGCATGGGTTTGCTTATCTCTTGGGTTTGTTGCACCTGACTCAACATGTTTGGGTCTTTTTCAAGTAAAGATCCAAACACCACCCTATGGGCCCTTGTTTTTGTTTTTCTCTTGAAAATTGGACCATTCAATCGCTGGCAGCCCATCATGTCTTTTTTGAGCCCAAGTTTTTCCTTCCTTGCCGAAATCTGGACATCTTCTTGTGGGTTTGGCCCACAAATCATCTCACCGCCCCTTAAGCTTGCGTCCTTTCCAACATTGTCGTCTGCTCCTGTCATAATCCCAGTTACTATTTCCATCTCTTGTTCCCCGTGTCTTATCTTCACAGCTATCTCCTTTTCCTTCTTCAAGCCTTCCTCTTCTTCTTTGCTTACCTTCCAACCCGTTGTACCCCTTCTATTTTGAGAATGTTTCTTCTCCTCCTTCCTTCTCCATTCCAACGCATTTCCTCTATTTGTGTAAGTCTCTTTCTTCGAGCTTTTTGCAGGAGCTGATCGTCTTGGTGCAACACATCGTAGCGTGAGCCACCTGCTTTCTTCCCTTCTCTGCTTGCTGTGCTTTCCCCTTTCGTCTGACCTATATTGATCTTCCTATCACTGCTCGGCACCTTTTGCTTGAAGGTTTTTGTTGCTTTCATCCACTCTCCGTACATCTCCTCTGACGGTACGCCTGTAACACTCAACAGCTTTTTTCCTTCTCTGTCTTCTCCTTCTTTCGCCGGAGTATTGCCGGACATCTCTGCGTTTTCTGGCGATTTCTGATTTCCTTGGCCGTTTATCAGACAGGTTTCCTGGTTATGACCATATTTTCCACACTTGAAACAAATCATCTCTAGTCCCTCATATTCTACAGTGTAGATGCGTTTTTGTATGATAAAGTGTGACTGAAGCAGTTTGGTTAAGTCAATTTCAACACTAACCCTTGCGAATCTGCCCCTTTCCACTAATGCGTTGTTGTTTCTTGTGCAATGAGCCAGAGTGTTCATGTCCACCTTCAGCGTCTTCCCTATGACATTGCCCAGTTAAAAAAGGAAGTCTTCTGAGTAACAATGTAATGGAAATGTAGGTATCCTCACCCATACAGCCAGCTTGTGTATAGTGTTGCAATGGGGATTAAAGTTAGGACTCCAACGTTGCACAGCTAAGTAATGACCCTGGATGATCCATGGTCCATCAAATAGTAGCCTTCTGCATATTTCTTTGTCCTTAGAGCAGAAGACATAGAAGTTATTTGGGAGGTCAATTAATTCAAAGTCTTCTGATTTTAGAAGCCAGACCATTCGATCCCTCATCATCTTTGAATTATTTCTACGACCTAGGAGGACCAGTATTAAAGCGTCTTTCCAAGGAAGGCAGAGTTTCTTCAATCTGTCGTCTGGCAGTTGGACTTCTGGGATTGAGCTTACCATATTTTCTTGGGCTTCAGTTAGGGAGGGAGCTGTCTCTTCCTCCTCTTTTATCCATTGTCTGAGTTGTTCTTCATAGTCTTCGTCAAAAGCTTGGTCCTCCCTCCCTATGAGTTTAGCCTTGTACGAGATTGGAGCTTTGTGGGGTTGTCTTCCCTGTTCCTGGTGTTCAGGACCCCTTCTCCATGGAGCATCCCCTGAAAGCGTTCGGTTACTTAGCCCGTTCTGTTGCCGTGGGACTTTGGCTAGCATAGTTAGATCCTCCATATCAATGTCACTTACCATTTCCTTAATACTCTTCCCATGTCATCCTTCTCCTTCGTTTGAGCTTCTTCTTCATCAGTTCCATCCACAAATTTACTGTTGCATTCCTCATGCCCACTCTTTCTCTCTCATTTCTGAATTAGAGTAGCCTACATTTTTGCATTTCATAATAAGAGGATGGATATTAAACCAAAAAGACCACCCTCTTATCGTACTTGATCCAATAATTTATGTTGACATAAAAGTGATGGTTTTAAATTTATTCTATTTAAAATGGTTAATCCTTGATATTTTAAAAGATTTAAACTCAACGTTAATATCTTTAATTTTACTTATGTGTTATTAACTCTGTTAATTATAGTGAGATGACTTAATAATTGGATAAGATAAAAAGATTTAAATTGGAGTGCTTATAAAAATTATCGGCATCCCAAAATAAAATGGGAAATTTACCATTAAATCCTAACAAGAAAAACTAATAAACAAAAGTTTCAAAAATTGGTAAAATTATCCTTTGATCCAACAATGATTGCTGAGATTGTTATTGACGACTGATGAGATTGTTAATGATACTTCCGAAGAATTAATAACAAAAATGTCCCAAGAGTTTGTCATGCAGTTGCCAGTAATAACTTCAAAAGTTGTATTAACAACCTCAAAAGCTTGAAACTTCTAGTAATTTTGTTAATTTTTAGAACTTTTTATTCATTGATTCATTTTATTAGAGCTCATTATAAATTTTTCAAACAAGTTTTCAATTATGGACTTTTTTTCACTTTTACCCAAATTTATATCGGCATCGTTTGGGTAAGCGTTTTACCCCCCAAAAAGTAACTTTTGGGATGAAAAATCACAGTAGCAGGAAAGGAGATAGTTTGGTTCAGCGTTTTATAGGAAGGACTTTTGCTCCAAAAGGAGCTTTTATGGAGAAGCTAGGACAGGGAGCTTTTCTGAAAAGTTGGAAAATTAAGCGTTGGATAAACGTTTGAATTAAGCACATAAATGTTGAATGACTATTTCTTGGCCTGAATACTAAATCACCGGTTTACTTACCAACAGATGAATAGCATAAACTTGTGCCCATTTTGCAGGCAACTACTCAGTAAAAGGAAACTAACTTTACCAAAAAAAACCTGAACGTGTGTCGGAGTAGGAAGGAAGGGTGACTTGGGGAGATGGAGAAAGAGGCGCTGACGAGGTTTGTGGAGGGATGAGGCCAAATTGACTCTACAGACAAGACCCTCGGCGAAGCTACGCATCCTAGAGAAGGAGACGGAGGGAAGAAGGAAGAGCAGCGGAAGACACAAGGCGGCAAAGAAGATGCGAGACTCTTGGCAGCAAGGAAGACGCAAACTACACGAGGGAAAATTGAGGATGAAAATTTTGTGAGAGGGTTAGTCAAAACCCTCTGAATAAAAGAGGGAATGTAAAATCACTCTTTGTATTTCCGTTTATTTTTTTTAATTTTTAACATTGTTTTTTCCTTAAAATTATTACAAATAATTAAAATAAAATCTATATATATGAATGTGTAATATTTAATGAAATTCATGTTCTTTTACGTAATTTATCAACAAAATTCACTTTTCTAACATTTATCTAAACACTTTCTCTTTTTTTAAAAAAGTTACTTTCACACCGCTAATACAAATATAAATCACATTATACTTTTAATTTCTATTCAGAATTCATTTTCTAAAATAACTTTTATAAAGAAGTTAGTTCTACCGTCACTCATACAAACAAACGCATATTTATTGTTGACGCGATAGCTGCTTTGTAAACTCAGGAAGACAGGACTAGAGTTGGAAGGCAAAAATAGATTTCCTCGTTTCCCTGCTTTGTAAACTCAGGAAGACAGAACTAGAGTCGGAAAAATATTATCGGAGCAAATGGACTTGGACAAGGGCTCACCGGCTCGGCCACCGGAACCGCCGATTCTGCACCCAGCAGTGGAACCACTTTCCTTCCTTCTGGGCTCATGGAGAGGCCAGGGAGAAGGCGGCTTCCCGACCATAAATTCATTCTCGTTAGGCGAAGAGATTCAGTTTTCCCATGCTGGAAACAAGGTATCTAATGCAAACAATAACTGCTCATACGACTTTTTCTTCCTTTTGGATTTTCCATGGGTTTGGTTTGTGAATCTGTGAGAACTCAGGGACGAAGGTGACAATTTTGTTTTCAATTGAAGAATTGACTTGGGTTTTTCTTTGTTGTGCACGAGATGAGACAAGCCCGTCATTGGCTATATCCAGAAGACCTGGAAACTCAATTCTTGCGAGCCAATGCACTTCGAGAGTGGATACTGGCGTCCAAAGCCTGACGGTACTATTGAAGTTGTGATTGCGCAAAGCACTGGTCTTGTTGAAGTTCAGGTAATGTGTCTTGTTAGTTGTTACTAATGAGAGTGCTTTAGCTGGAATCGATACTTAGTTTTTTTTTAAACCCTTTTTTACATTCGTCTGTTGCAGATAAGCTATTCGACAAATCGCCTCCTTTATTTCATACTTTTTTACATGGTAGATGCATGCATCTTCGGTGGAACTTTTCTTCAAGTGTGGAAGATAAAACCATCTTGAAATTTATAAGAACCATTTTAAAATCTGTAAATTCTTCTAATTCCGTAAATTCTTTTCATAATCCGTAAACTCTTTTCTCTTAACGGATTCACAAACACACGCTAGTAGTTCTGGTGGATGGTAAAGGATTTTTCTGGAGGCTCAGGCTGCCACGTCATCCCTTACCGTGAGCGGAGTATTCACATATAAGTGAAACGGCAATAAAAATTAATAATTGGTTATTTTAACCAGTTCGAACTTGAATGTTTTGGATCATGTTTGATAAATATTGATTAGTGGGTCTGTACTGGCTGAACCAGCATAAGAATACCTTCATGCAAATATCCCTCTACTGTTCCTGTAATTTCTCTTTTCTCACCTAATTCTGAAGGCAAGCATTAAGCTTGAAGATTACACAAAAACAACTAAAGAATCACAAAACGCGATCAAGACCCGTGTTCCACCTACATCTGCTTGAAGTTGGTCTAACCAATAAACGGGCGGTTCCCAGATAATAGATAGCCCTGCGCTTGCTCTATGAGCATTCCTACTCCTAGCAAGATGAACAGTACATTTCAGTGTTTTCCTGTAAGAGTGTATAATCTCTAGGTCCTAGTTTGAATAGGCTAGAGATCACATATCAAAGATCTCATCTCGTGAAGGATGTGATGACCCACAATCAATTAACAATAGATGTAGTTCTCTTTCTGTTATCTACTAGAGATCGTACATGAAAGCCTTAACTATTGATTAATCATCCGAGAAATAAGATATTTTTCATTTCTTTAGTTCCCTTTTATTTGTTTTTACATCTTCTGATGTGTCCCTAACATATGTCATCCAGAAAGGGACATATAATTCAAAGGAGAAGGTGATAGAACTTCAGAGTGAAACGGTGGGGAATGCTTCTAAGGTAATGAAATTGATCTTTCAAAAATGTGTGTATTTGTGTGAAAAAGTATGCAGTAATTCTGTTTTTCTTGAGATTCAGCATCACATTATTGACTCCATGAAAAGTTTCCTGCACATGTCTGAATTCTATCAAAGAAATTGATTGCAACATCTAAAGAACTGCACTGAAGCTTTTGCTATTATTTTTGCTAATTTGCTTTATTGTGTTGAACTTTGCCATTTGAGCATGTAGATACTAACCAACAATGCATATACTCCTCTAGTTTTAAATGTAAGAAAGTTTTAGTGTAAATTGCACTGCAAACTAGGTCCTACATTTAAGACTGGAAGAGTATAATAATAGATACACACAGAGAGATACATATGCTCTCTTAGATTAGTTTGGCCATTAGTTTGCTATCACCCTTTTCTGGTTATAGAAGTCGAAACTTCAGGGAAGAAATATATCCCCTCCTATCTTTCTTCCTATGATGCAAATTATAGCAAAAAAATTTCTCAACGTGCACAGGTTAAGGAGATAAGACGAGTGATCCAGCTGGTTGATGGGAATCTTTGTTACGAAGTTCAGATGGCTACCAATACAGTAGGTCTTCGACCACACTTAAAATCAGCATTGAAGAAGCTGTGAACTGAAGCTATCACATTCCATGGAAGGTTATATTAAAGCAGAATGCTAGTCCTGCATTGGAGAGTCCAATGGTTTTATATCTCTACTTGATTATACTCTGGTATAATTACTTGATCTTTGAGTTATGATTTTATCTTTCTTTGGGAGGGGCGGAGAGCCTATAATTATGTGTCATGCTTCTCTAACACTTGGCTTTTTTTGGAGATTAATGCTCAGATTTTTTTTGTCCAACATGCTCAAAGACTGATTTATACAAGTGCAATTTTTCCGTCAAAGTGTGCCGCTTGGTTATTAATAACCAGAGTATGCCCCTTAATTTGCTTAGAACATCAAAAAGTTAAAAAAAAAATCCGTCATCATAATCAAATTATCCTGGCATACCAAACTTTAATTACAAATTCATCAGATTATCCTCATGTCTTGTTGTAAAAGTGTAAGCCCTAGTCGGTTTTTAATGCTCTTTATACACTAAACGTACAAATTTTAGTTTTCATTTCAAAACTTACATTTGTAAAATATTTATAAATCTTTAGAAAAAAGAAAAATATTTTCTATTTTAATTTAGCATCACACATCATGAGAGTTTAAGCCTTAAATTTCTGCGGACACATTGCCCATCCATATCAATCAAATGGCATTTAAAAGCATAAACATGCAAAGAAAATTAAAATTAACAACTAAATTGTATAATTTTTGTTTTGAGAATAAAAGATGTGCATATAAATGAGATGTATAATCTTGTGCTTCATCAGTTAAGGCAAAACCAGTTTCCACTTGAATCTCATTCCCGAGAAAATAATAAACAGAAATACTCAGCATGGCATTTTAC
>JANTPZ010144945.1:0-35243 GCA_025593235.1 Vachellia pachyceras | reverse complement strand
CGGAGAAAAAGAGAAGAGGAATGGTGGGTTGGGTTTTTGTGAGGGTTATGATTTATCTGAGCATAGTCTTGGTTAATGGTGGTGTGGGGGATCACGTGATGGGACAGAATAGAGAGCTCCTTATGACCAACCATCTGACAGTTGAAACTTGCACTTCATGGCTTTACTGGGGGGTTTTATGTGGCAACGTTTTGAACCCCATGTCCCCGTGAAAAACTTTTTTTCTGGTCTTAATAATGATGTCAATTATCTGGAAAAGATAATTTTAATGTGCTGTTTGTCATAGCGTTTAAAAATCATATTCATATAAGTTGAGATAAAATTCTTCTCACGTACTTGTATCGTAAACAGTAAATCATGTTGAAAAAATAGTTCTCAATGCTAATTCAATCGGGACAAACGAACGCTCTAATCAATTATTTGTTAGACTGGTTATATGTGTGTGTATGATGCAAACTGCTCGTGCCATTACGTTATAGACAGAGATAAAAACGCGGCGAGTTGTCCGGGTGGGCAATATCTAATTAGGTGGGCACACATGCAACGTTTCTTTCAATTGTTTAATATTATTGCATAATTCCATTTCCATGTTTCTCTTAAGTTACTTTTAGAGTATCTATTCTGTTGCAAGACTGATAATTTAACCTGGAACAGAATATAATTAATTTTTTTAAAACCGCTTATGTTTTTAAGTTTTTTCCTTTTATTTGCAGAATGGAAGTAACATAGGGTAACTTTATTTCTTTAATTCACATCTTATATTTTCACAAGACATTTGAATGGGATTTTTTTAATAGAATCAATATTTAAATAAAAACAAAGTACAACTATTAGTAAACCCCCATTTTATCGAACAAGGGAGTTCGAGTTTAAAAACAAAGAAATATCGTCTGAAGTATATGATTGAGAATCAGAGAAGTTACGGGGTGTTTGGGAACACTTTTTTCTCCTTTCTTTTTTCACATTGCATACAAGCAAAGATAAAACTCCTTTAATATACTTATTTCGTTTTGTGTAAAATTATTTTTCCAACGGATTCCCAAACCTCAATTTGATAATATTTGCTGAGTGATATTTTTGTGGATAATTTACAGCAGCTTGCTTTGATAAGAAATCTTTCTGGAGCCTATTATTTTAACCAAATTGCTTGGCAAATCCCATAGAGAGCTGTAGTTCATTATCCAAGTCAACATCTTTCAAAGAGATAAAAGTAGCAACAAAATCGCTACCCTTTCATTTGCTAATGTTCAAGGGAAAGACACAATTATTCACAAAAATAGAACTACCCCAAATAACACCTAAATTAAACAGCAAGTACACACACACACACACACAAAACAACCGTGTGTTGAGTGTAAAGTGTAAACGGAAGCAAAGCTTTATAGCCCCTTGGGATTAACTTAACAATGGCAAGTTAAAAGTAGTGGTTATGATTGATGAATCCCTAAGGTATAATCTTTCCTTTTTATTTTTTTTTTTCAAAAAGGAAACCAAAGCATATAGCTTCCAGACAAGGAAATGACTGTGCCTATAACTTGATGACTTCCTACTAAGTGCAGCAGTTTGAGGAAAATCTTTCTGGGGTACAGTTTTTCTCACTTGTGCACGAGATTCTGCTTCATGTTGAAACATCTTGACCAGCTGTTATATTTCCAGTTTCCTCACTGCAATATTTTCTTCCACAATGGTTTTCTTCAGGCCAAGATAAAGCAATCCAATTTCCCAATAGAACAAGAAGGCCAGAGAATGGAGCAAATGCATAAGGACCATGAGCAGATCCAAGTATCCCATCTACATTTATACCAAACAGGCCAGTTATGATGGAGAGAACAAGTCCCCCACCACCAAACACTCCTAAATTGTGAGCTGTCAGGCTTCTATCCTACAACAGGTAACAATAATAGTGTGAGCTATCTCTCACAATGGTATAGATATCATTAAGATCACTAAGATTTTGATAATATTCAGCGTATGTTTGTTTAGACGGTATAAGTCAAGCCAAAAGTAACTGAAAATAATAACCAAAGATAAGAAGGCGTTTTTTAACGTGTGAATATTACAATTCTCTATAAATTATGAAATTTTATATTTTATACCGTTATATTGATGATGAAACACCTAAATCTTTCTCATCATGTATAGCTTAGTATGGGGCCAAGATTACAAAACCTGTAACCACGAACGGACTGTGCTTTGCATGCCATCTTGAATTGTGAATAAGCGAGTGCGAACTGCTTCTTACTCTTCTAACATTTCTCTAGTACTCTTTCGTACTCCTTCTAGCAACGTTCTTGCTTCATCCTCTCGATTGTTGAATAAGTTCAAAAACTATTTCCCCTCGTCACTCTTATAGCCTAGTATAAATCAAACAAAAAGAAATCTGCATAGAACATTTTTCTTCACAGGAAAGCAAGGCCATAGAGATACTTTTTATGGTAGGAAAGACACCCAGTGGAGATCAAACAGCTATCCCATTTGCTTCTTAGTTCTAAAATAATCCAGAGCTTGTTTTTCCAATAAAATTTCATGGTTAATTTTTTCGGATTCTTTCGTAATTAATTTCTACTGTTCACGGATTCTTTCGTGGTTAATTTTTAACTTTTACGCCACAATCACTGGATAAAGGTACCTGGGCATCTGATAACCTTCTGATTTGTTGGATCAATATTATACATGGTTCCTCCTGTCAAGAAGATTAAATACATGGAGCATCTAAGTTACCAAAAACATGTGCAATGGCCAAATTGTCAAATGAACATGGGATCACCTGTTCATGAACATCAATTCAATTTCAGTGAAGGCCCAAATACGTGTTTACGGAACAACCTACATTGCACTTTGGATAACTTCTCATTTTCATTTTTCAAATCATTGCATTTTGAGCAAATACTTGTGGCAATAGAAGCTTCAGAAGGTTTTTCTAGTTGTTTAACCATTTTTCTTAAGAAAGATAATTCTTTAGCAAATTTAAGTAACTCAATATGCATTTCATCGTATTCCTGACGTAATTCATCATAGCTAGGTTCAGCAAATACCTCTTCGGTGTCAGTTTCTTCTTCCCGAGCCATAAGACATAGATTTGCTTCTTCTTCTGCATCACTCTCCTCTTCTCCTGAACTGTCACCCCAAATACCTGAGCCATATGCCTTTTTCTTTTCTTTTTCTTTGTTCTGAGCTGCTAATTGAGGACAATCAGCTCTCACATGACCTGGTTAGTTGCACTCATAACATATAATTCTGCTTGATGTTCCTTTTGCGGCCTTCGGGAGTTTTGATCCTTTTTATACATTCGTCTAAACTTTCTGACGACCATTGCTAGTTCTTCGTCTTCCACATCTTCTTCTTCACCCTCTGATTCAGGTTCTTTTTTTTTCTCTTTGATGGTTTTGAGTACTAGCCCCTTCTTCTTCTTCTCATCAATGTTTGTCAATTCCTTTTTGAACTTTTGCTTGCTTTCATACTCAGCAAGGCTTCCAAAAAGGGCTGCAACTAAGGTCATTGATTCACCGCAGGTCTCTTCTATGGCCGTGACCTTGGCTTCCCATTTACTTGACACAACATTTAAAATTTTTCTTACTTGAGAATGTTGATCATATGTCTTGCCAAGGGCTGCTAGTTTGTTGATGAGATGAGTGTGACGCATTTGAAATTCTGCAATAGTTTCTTACTCTCTCATTCTGAGCAAATCATACTCAGTGGTGAGCATGTAAGCTATACTTTCTTTTACAGCCTCTGTGCCTTCGTAAGCTATCTCTAGAGCATCCCACATGTGTTTTGCAGAAGGGGGTGTGTAGACTTTGAAGAAATCATCTTCATTCAGAGCTACCTGCAGCATTAGTACAGCCTTTCTGTTGAGATGAACTCTTCGAAGATCTTCACTATCAAACTTAGGACGAGTTTTAGGAGTTAGTCCATCTTCCACTTTCATAGGCACATAGTTTCCCTATTCAAACACATCCCATAAATCAATGTCAGTAGCTAAGCTAAAGTTTTGGAATTTGATTTTTCAAAAAGAGAATTTTTGGCTGTTGAAGGCTGGAGGTCTAGTAATAGAGGCTCCGTCAATGAGAATATGTTCGTCAAATCCTGCCATGGATCTCTCTTGAAACTGCTAAATTCTTTACACAAGAGACTTGCTCTGATACCAAATGTTAGAATGGGATTTGACCAAGAGGGGGGTGAATTGGTCTAATATAAAAATTCAGGAACTTTAAACTTCACAGAAATAAAAAGCAAAGTCACCGAGAGAGAAAGAAATATGAACACAAAGATTTATCCTGGTTCGGTCTCCTTGACCTACATCCAGTCCTCAGAGCACCCCCGAGATTTTCAAATCCACTATCAGCAGCAAATCAGGCTTCACAAGCCTTTACAATCTGGGAATCACTCCCCCTTTCTCTTTTCACTACAACAGAGTATGACACTCTCTGTTTTCTAACTCACTTTCAGCCCAATTCACTCAAGGCCCCATTCTTGAGTTTCTCACAAGTTTACAAAGTATTTTGGCCTCAGATAACTCTCTCAGAAGAGTAGATGGCTAATAATGAAGCTCAAAATGAATTTAATGAAAGATTATAGAGAACATAGTAAATGCAGACTTTAATGCTCAGGATGTTCGTCTTCTTCTGTAATGAATGTTGGTCCTTTTATAGCTGAGAATTGATGAAGTGTCTGTTAGACTGCATTCAATAGCCGTTACTCTCATCAACGACCAATGGTTTCTCCATTAATGGCATTTAATGCCTTTGAGTTAGTTGAGGTTGAAGGTTGCAGAAGAACGTTAAAATCTCCGAGTCTCGGACCATGCCTTGCCTCTTTCCTCATTGATTGTTTCAAGCTGTTGTATTTATGAGAGCAGTTAGAATTCAAAAATGTCGTTACACAAATAAGGAAAATAGGTGTAAAGTGTAGGTGATGTGTGTCAGACACAAAGCTGTTAGAGAGAGAGAGAGTGCTCAAGCATAAGATTTTAATGCTCGACTGTTGCTCAATAATATTTCAAAGAAAATTTCAATGCTTTGATGCAATGCTCGAGTGTTATGTGAAAGTGTTTTGAAAAAAATTAAATACTCGAGTGATAAATCTTAGTGCTTGAGTGTTAATAATACTTTCTAGGAATACTCAAGTATTCTGTGCAAGTGATGAAAAATAATTTTGACAAATCATAATACTCGAGTGTTAAAATCATGATGCTCGAGTGATAGTAATACTGGAAGTGTTGAGATAGAGTATTGATAAACAGTGAAAATTTTCAGCCCGATACTCTAGTGATGAAAAGCTAGTACTCGAGTGCTTGCAATCAATGCTTGCAGTGTTGAGAGTTAAGTCACAACACTCAAGTGCTGGAAATCTGTGCTCGAGTGTTGGCTCTGCTGGAAGCTTTCACTTGAAGTATCACTTGACAGCACTGTTAAAAGTCTCAACACTCGAGTGTTGAAAAAGCAGTGCTTGATTGTTGGCTATGCTGTCAGCCAATGCTGGAAGTGTTATCTGACAGTGTTGAGAAAAATAGTCAACACTCGAGTGCTGAAATTCAGGACTCGAGTATTGGCAATACTTTCAGTCAATACTTGAAGTGTTGACTTGAAGTGTTTTCAAAAACCTCAATGCTCGAGTACTGGAAATCTAGTGCTCGAGCATTGGCTCTGCTGTCAGCCAATACTTGCAGTATTCCATGTCAGCATTGTTTGTAAACATTATTTTAGCCTAATGCTCGAGTACTGACTTGCAATACTTGAGCATTGGCAATACTCTATGCAATGCTTGAAGTGTTTACTCAGAGTATAGTCTAAAAACTCATTTTCAAAGCACAGTACTCGAGTACCACATTCCAACACTCGAGTATTGACAATACTTCATGTCAATACTTGAAGTGTTACCTGGGAGCACTAATTTTTCTTAAGATTAAACCCTGCAGTGCTCGAGTATTGGATTCCACTGCTCGAGTGCTGTCATTACTTTGACAAAAACACTTGAGTAATTTCATGAAGCACTAAATCAATATTTTTGAAACTTGGATTTTAAAATCACTTTTCAATCTCTTAGCATATTTTTGTTATCATCAAAACAAGGTATTAACATTTACTTTCTGCTGTTGTTTCGTACTGTATTTTTGCTTTAAGGGAAAATTGTTGCTCTTATTATGTCCTTCATTTTTTTTTGCTTAACTTTTAAGGGATAATCACTCTTTTGTCCCTCATATAAGATGATGAATCCACAAATCACTCCTAACTCTTTAAAAAGTGTAAATGTCTTCATGTGTAACCACAAAAATGTCCTTGAATTTTAGCCCAAAAAAAGTTCCCGCCATCATGGTTGCATGCTGGCAACTGACCATTAGAACTCCGTTGTCGGCAACGGAGTCACCATGGATGGTCCTTGACCGGTAAATGTAGACGGAGCTTTAATGGCAAATGGTCGGTTGGCTTTCATGATGGATTAACTTTTTCCTGCTATAAATCAAGGGTATTTTTGTGATTATGTCTGAAAACTTGTCGAATTAGTTAGTTGATTGAATACCTAATAATATGATTTAAAAAAAGTGCCGAATGCAAGATGATAGTATTTAAAAAAACTATATTCGTGGAATAATCACATGAAGATATGGCTTATGTGAGCAAAAATATATTTACAACAATTAATCATCCCCTTCTCATGTTTTTTTCCTTTTTTAACCAAAATCCCCCACTCATGTTAGCTCATTCAGTAAAGAGTATATCTCATGTGTTTTCGGATGCAGCCTCCCTCCAGCTAGGAACTCATGAGTTTCTCCATTCACTTCAATCAAGCTGCATCCTGGTTCTTTCTCTGCCAAACTCTCCTTCATCAAAACCCTTTCCTCTATCGCTTCTTCTATTCGGCTCGACGCAGCGTGAACATTTGAAAGAAGCACATAACCACCAGAGTCACTTGGATTTAACTCAAGAACTTGTTTTCCAGCCATTTCTGCCATCTCAAGATTCCCGTGTTTCCTACAAGATGAGAGCAGAGAGCCCCATATAATAGCATCTGCCTCTATTGGCATACCCTTTATTAGTTCTTCTGCTTCTTCTAGTAGTCCAGCTTGACCTAGCACTTCAACCATGCAAGTATAGTGTTTTAATGATGGCTTAATCACATATTTATCCATCATTAGGGTAAAATAGTCCCTAGCTTTATCAACTTTGCCTAGATGTTTACAAGCTGTCAGAACACCAATGAAACTTACATGATCTGGTTTTAGACTTGAAGAAGAAGATTCGAGCTCAGAGAAGAACTCAATTGCTTCTCTTTCAAGACCATTCATGGCAAGCCCTATAATAATTGAGTTCCAACATGATAATCCTTTCCTAGGGCACTCCTCAAACACTTGGAGGGCATTTTCAATAGATCCACACTTGCAATACATGTCAATTATTGCTGTCACAACAATTACATTAAGCTCAAACTGATCATTCTTGCTTATATAATCATGAATCCATTTCCCTTGTTGAAGTGATCCCATTTGAGCACAAGCATTCAACAAGCTTACCATTGTGAACTCACTAGGCTCAATCCCTTCTTCCTGCATCATGTGGAAAAGCTCTAATGCCTCCATCAGCTTCCCGTTCCTCACATACCCACTAATCATAGAGTTCCATGTAACAGAAGTTCTTGTACGCATTTTATCAAACAGATCCTGGGCTTCTTCAATTTTCCTGCTTTTAGAAAGACCCATGATCATTGAGTTCCAAGCGACAACATCAAATTCCAAGAGACCATCAAACACTCTCCTTGCTTCATTCAAGAGCCCACTATTCGCATACATATGTATCAGACAATTACGGATAAATCCATCAGTTTCAAGACCCGATTTTAAAATACTCCCATGAAGCTGAGCTCCTTCATGGCCAAGACCCATTTGAGCATAAGCCTTAAGAACCGAAGGGTAAGTCAATCGTTCAGGTTGGGTATCTGAGTACAACATTTCAACGAAAAGTAAGATTGCTCTTTGTGGGGTTGAGCTACGAGAGAAGCATCTAATGATCGTGTTCCAAGAATACAGAGTTGGGTTGGGGATTCGAGTGAAAAGCAAGTAGGCATAGTTGGTATCCCCAGAAGGAGAGGCGCAAAAAGTCAGGACGCGGTTAGCGGCAATGGGGTCGTTGATTAAGCCAGTTTTGATTATTTGAGCATGAAGCCTTTTGAGGTCTTTCATGGTGAAGCATTGCTTTTCAAGCATGGTCAGGCATGGATGGTCTGAGATGAAATTGGATATGGAAGGTGATGAAGATAATAATGAAGAAGGTGCAGGGGACAGTGCGAAGCTGAGTGTTGCCATTTTCTTCTTGTGGTCCTCGTGTTCTTCTGCAGAGTCCACTGTCACTCTCTCATCTTTATCTTCTTTGGTCTGGAAGAGGACGAATGATTGATCCGGATTTGATCAGCTGGTGTGGGTTCTGGTGGGGGTTAATTTTTTATTTCATTTTTTATATTTTTAATATGAATTGTTACTGTTAAATAATAAATAATAGAAAGGATTATTTTTTTTGTTTTCAGATAAAATCTTTAAATGTAATAAATATTTATAAAAGTAAAAACTGGTTAGATGGCATGTTCCCTTTATTTGTTTAAATAACAAAATTAGGCTTGTGCTTTGGGGGGAAAAAAGGCTTGTGCATCATATAGAATTTTTTTGCAGGCTAAGTTATATTGTTGTTTTTTACCAATAAATTATATTGTTTATAATTTATGAGTTATATGAATTGTAAGGTGTACGTAAACATATATACACAACTATTGCAATAATAACAGAGTCTGATCTCATGAGATGGGGTCAGCTACATAGATCAAATAATATAATCTCTCTCTATCATAAACTATATCAATAGATAAATTATTAATTAAAAGATATCTTTCTATAATCTTTTTAAAAGTGCACTTTAGTCTTTCTTTACATCTTCTCAAATATGATCCTTAGCGATATCTTTATAACTTTCTTAAAGGTGTACTTATACATTTTTACATGCATTGCACATAAAGTCAATTAAAAAGCATCACTTTTCATAATTTGTTTTAAGTTTTATATTTTAATAGATACAAAAATATATTGATATAGATATGAGTTTTACAAAATTACAATATCTGAAAATAAATATTATAAAATTGAATATGTCAAAATATGACCTTTAAAGTCCTTAAACAAGTTGTATGAAGATCTATCAACGGCTGGTTGGATCAAATGGTAAGCGGCTTGTTCCAGCTTAAGCAAGATTTCGAGTTCGAGTCCTGATGTATGCAGCAACCACCGTTGGGAGACTCACCCACCATTTCCAGGTGTGCGACGCGGGTCGGGTTCGGACTAGTCGGAATGAAGCTCCGATGAACTAAGCAGGAAACAAAAAAAAAAGTCGTATGAAGATCCATTTACAATTCTTCATGCCACTGCCCCTAATTGCGTGTTATTTTGAATCTTTAATGCAAGTTTAGGTGCTTTATGTCTAATGCAACTAAAAAAAGGGGGTGGGAGAGGAAAAAGAGATAAATCCTTGCAATCATACTACCAAATATCATTATCAATATTAATATCAATTATAGAATTTATGCAAGGATATGTAAATTAATTTTTTTTAACTTTACACACCTGCAACAAAGCTATTTAACATAGCTAGTTAAATAGAAAAAGTATAAAAAAACAGTAAAAATTCATGTAACATATATATCTTTATTTTTCAGTTTGCATTTACCCTTTCCATTTATATGCAATTAATTTGTAATTCCATGAAATTAAATTAAACCAACTTCAAAGATGCAACACGCAGATTTTTTTTTTTTGGAAAATGAAAGGAAAGGTTGTTAGAGGGATAGAAGATTTATTAATTATTACTCTCATGTAAGACTTAGAAGATTTATTTTGATTATAATTGTAATATATCAATTGAACTATATTTCTCCATACCAAGGGATTTTCATTGAGGGCAAGTTTAATGCAAATTTTAACTGTACTTTTATGAAACTAACATGATTTTAAAAAATTAAATAAAAAGTTGAATTAATTTCATTGATCTCTGCAAATTACTCCTAACAGCTCACAATATAAGTCACTTCTAGATGGATTATTTGATCTACAATATAACTCACTTTTGGAAAAAAAAATTAGTAGTGATTTATCAATTTTAACCATGTAATTAATGCTTAAACGTAACTTTTGTATTTTTCTTTTTCTTTTCTTTAAAACCTAATGTAAATAAAATTAAAAAATTCAAAATAGATATAACGGTTGATTGGCACTTCTTATATACAATAAATTAATTAAAGTAATTTATATTATAAAATAACAAAATTGTTATCTATCTCATACATAGATATCAGGAGGGAGTATTGATAACAAAGGAATGGGACATGGGATCCAATGACATAACTATAATTTAATTGTGCCAAAGTTTAGGAAGTGGCTATAACAAGAAAATACAAAGGGGCCTAACCTACAACAACTATATGTGTATATTATATTATGTTATAGAATCTTTTTTTTTTTTCAAATGCAACTTGGTCTAAAAGTGCAGCTAATGATAACTTTGACTTTAGCTAATGATAACTTTGACTTTAATGTTGAACTTTCACTAACTAGAAATAATTTGCTTCACAAAACAAAATAATAATATTTATGTGGAATGTGTGGCATGTGGTCCACCCACATGAGCAGCTATAATTGCCCCTAATTATAATGATATTCAAAAGCTGAACTTATAAATAGCTTCCATTTCCTTTCCTTTCTTTCTTTCTTATCAACAAGTCTTCTCAGTTTATACATTGTTCATCTCACTCACCTGACTTTTGATTGACTAAACATATTTAACTGATGGTATCAAATTTAAAAATATATATAATGTCAAAAAAAGAAGAAAAAAATCCATTCCCAATGGCAAAATTAGGTGAAAAGGGGTTAATATGGAATTATAAATTGAATTTAATTCTTTTAAAAAAATGAGATCCAAAGTATTTTTTTCTAAAAACAACTTGGAATTATTGGGAAAATATCATTTTTAACTTAGATGCATTATTATTTCAAAACAATATTGTTGTTATTGTTATTAATATGAGATTTATCTGCTGGGGGTACAGAATGTGGGAAATGGTCCCCTCTTTTTACAGCAGACAAAAGGAATCAGAAAAAGTGATGAAATTTTTGAAATAGATATAAATAGTACTCCAGCCATTTATCATTCACAACTTGTCAGCCAGGACTTAGCTTTGCAATCAAATTACATCACAACCATAAACTAAATCACACCTGGATTTTATTATTTTAAAATTTGAAAATTTTAAATTTTTAAAAGCAACAAGTGCCTTTAAGAATAACTTTTATAAATTTTGAAGTAATACTTAAGTTTTAGAAAATAGATTTTGGAGAATAGATTTTACGGATTTCAAGGTCAAACATATGTTTTGAAAAGATAATTGTGTTCAGGAAGTTTTGACTTTTACGGATTTCGAGACAAAAAAGTAGATACAAAACAGGAAAGAGAAAGAAAGAAAAAATAGGAAAGAGAAAATTTATTAGGAGAAAGGTGTGATTTGACAAGAAAATAGTTTTTCAAAACTTAGATTTTAAACCGATATTTTGTATCCAAAAATAACTTTTCTGAAAAAATGTGAGTATTTGGATAAATCTAAATTTTGAGATAAAAGTTATATTTTAAAATCAAACATAAGTTTTAGAAAGTAAAGTCAAACAAGCTCTAAAATGACAATTACAATGAAACAACACAAAGAGACTGCTACTAATTCCTTCAATGATGCAGCATGCAGGTGCATGACATTGACCTAGAAGCAACAATTAATTTGCATTGCATGGAATATTAGTTACTCACAATGACTTACTATGTTAAATATTAAAAAAACAAATACATACATCAAGATTTAATTTCTATTAAAGATAGTTCTAATTCATGAGTAAAAATATCATGGGAAAATTAATATTTTGTTGTATAAACTTTTGTTCTAATTGTAATCCAATCTCTAAATTTTGACTCGATATAAATTAGTCCATATAGTTCTGACTCAATTGTAATTCAGTTTCTGAACTTTGATTTGCTCCAACCCAATCCATATAATTTTAACCATTTTATAATCTAGTCCGTATATTTTATAAAATGAATCGTATATAATTATATATAATAAAATGTATGGACTAAATTATCAAATGGTTAAAATTATGGGGACTGAGTTATAGTAAGTCAAAATGTAGTGACTGGGGTACAAAAGAAATCAAAACCATAAGGACTAAGTTGTACCAAATCAAAGTTCAGGGGCTAATCTATAAATAGATCAAAATTTGAGGGACTAAAAGATAATTTTCCTAAAGATCATTTTAATGCTAATAAATGTTGTCGAGTTCGTAAGAATTATACCTATAATTCTTTAAGTTATGGGTATAAGGGGTGTTTAGATTAGCTTTTGAAAAGTTATTTTACATAATCTGAGATAAGTATGTGTAAAAAGTTTTATTTCGACTTACGTGGAAGTGTTTCTATAAGTAATTCCCATAGTTTGACAAACACCCCCTAAAGACTTTAATGATGGGCTATTCATAAAGGCACTATAAACTTGAAGGCATAGTGTAATCTTAAGTGTGTGTTTGGTAAGTTCGTTAGGAGAAATGAGTTTACAGATTTTAAGATATTTTACGGATTTCAAGATGGTTTGATGGATTTTAAAATGATTTTTATGAATTTCAAAATGGTTTTTACAGATTTCAAAATGGTTTTGTATTGATTTAGTCTACCGTTGGGAAAACGGTATTCTTAAATGAACACTAATAAAAAAGATTATCTTCAAATTTAATATAAATTAATATAACTTTCATGGGGGTATCATTTATCACGAGGCAACCCACTCGGCACTCGCCGACCCTGTACTCTATTCACCCCCTTTTTCACTTTCCCCAAGACTTTCTTCACTACCTCTTTTAACCCCCTTCCTTCCCCACAATCTCTCTCTCTCATCATATATATATATATATGCATAGATACACTCACTCTTACACCGACTTATTGTGCTGCTTTCCCTTTTGGTCGTTTCCCTCTTAACCTCCAGAAACTACACTGAGCAAGAAACACTGCGCCTCCAAGATTATTTGATCGAAGATGCCAAGCAGATTCAGTTTCTGTATTCTCCTCCTCCTTCTCACTCAGTTCCTCTCTTCTGGTAACTCCCTCCCTCCATCCCTCCCTCTCTCTTCACATTCTGACATGGGTATGCCTGTCAAGCTGCTAATTCACACACACACACAACATGTTCATTCTTATTCCCCCGTTTTCTTCTCATTTTGATTCCTCTGTTTTCTTCTTAGCTATATCTTCTTTACTGTTTTCTTCATATGGTCCCTCTCTTTACTAAGCAGATTCCTGTAACATTTTCTGAGTTCTAAACCCCAGAAAATGCATTTCCTGATCTGAATCTGATGGAACAATTTAAGTGAAGACAAATGTGAAAGATCAAGGCTTGATATTTTGTTAGACTTGCAGATACAAGTGAATTAAAAGTGTCTTTCATGTTTTCTTTGCTTCAGCTGAAACATATTATTTCAGAGGGTTTTAATTTGCAGTTTTCTTTCTTTCTTTGTTTTTTTGGGTCTGATTTTGTGGGGAATTTCCTTGTTAGCACAAAGTGGCTACAATTCTCTCTTTCTTTTCAAATTGATTTTGTCCAATTTTTGGATTCTCTGTTTTGGAACATAGCTAACTGTTTGGCATGTTTCAAACTGTTGTCTCTTGTGTGATTTTCCTTTGATTATTTTTTTGCTTTTTCATCGAGTCCCTCTACTAATTATGATGCGGCTATTTAAAAAAACATCTATGCCTTTTGCTTTTACATTGAGCATAAATATAATACAATCCATCTTTGATTGTTTCAACTTTGAAGGCATGATCTTGAGTTTAATTATACTTGTAGTCATCCTAATCCACTCAAAAGGGGAGCAAAAACAATGCTTTATTCCTTGCATGTTCAAAACAGAGGAATACTTTTATTCCTGCTAATGACTTTTTGTCCCTTCATTATCTAAAAAGTTTTCACTTTTTCATTTTTTAGAAAAAATATGTGAGCCACATTACAACACACCTTGAATGCATAATTTGCTTGAAAAAAGATAGAAATTCTAATGAAAAGATTTGCCAAAAGTTGCTATTTTAAAATTTTGTTGGTAGGAGGACATAAATCCTATTAATGGTACTTTTTGTGTACAAGATATAATAAAGTATATATAGGTAATTTCTATTTATAAAAATATATCAAATTCTTCTGATAATACAATTTTTAAAATTCTTCTTATTTTGATTTGAAAATCTAGGACTCTGTTTGTGAAGTATTCAAAAGGCATAGCAGAACAATCCAAATGCTTTAAATTAATTACAGTTTGGAATGAAAACCACAGGATCATCAAGCAGGAGGACAATGAAGGAGTCACATGTGATGTCCACAACACAAAAGGACATCACCACCCCAATAACCACAGTCCCAACCCTAGTCCCTGCCCTTCCCATAATCTCATCACCTCCTCCTCCTTCCCCTTCTTCTTCTTCCCCAATTCTAAACCCTAATTCCAGTCCAGACACAGTTTCCCCTGCTTCAACCCTCCCATACACCACCATTGATACACCAACCACACCTAGCAGCAATAACTCCTCTGTTTCACCTTCACCTTCATCTTCCTCTACATCATCATCATCTCCTTCTTCTACTTCTGGTGTGAGCTGGTGTGTTGCTAGCCCCAGTGCTTCTCAGATATCTCTGCAAGTGGCTTTGGACTATGCTTGTGGCTATGGTGGAGCCGATTGCTCAGAGATCCAGCCTAATGGAAGGTGCTATAACCCCACTTCCTTGAGAGATCATGCTTCTTTTGCATTCAACAGTTATTATCACAAGAACCCTCTTCCTAATAGCTGCAATTTTGGTGGAGTTGCTGTAGTTACCAGCATTAATCCAAGTAAGCACTTTTCCATGTTCATTGTGTGTGTGCTCTCACATGCTTCCTCTGGTCCCTTGTGAGTACTCTTAATATGATCTTTCACATGTTGGATGGCTCAGTCATAGTCACTGGGTGGGTGGGTATCATTTTCTAAAATCAGTAAAAAGATAAACACTGAGCTTTTACTTAAAAGTTTAAAGACTGAGTTAACTGATCCATACTTGCAAGATTGGGTTATAATTGTGATAGAAGTTAAGGAATTAAAAATTAATTTTCTCTTAACTTTAATATTGAAGCTATATAACTTATTTGTAAAAATTAAAAAAAATAAGTTGAAGTGATTATTTATAAAAACTATATTAG
The DNA here is from genome assembly GCA_025593235.1 of Vachellia pachyceras. NCBI lineage: Eukaryota > Viridiplantae > Streptophyta > Magnoliopsida > Fabales > Fabaceae > Vachellia > Vachellia pachyceras. The sequence goes on along the minus strand of JANTPZ010144945.1, from coordinate 19,951 downwards.
CCTTTTAAATATCCTCTTTAATTTTTTTTTTTTGGCATGGGAACTACCTTCAGTGAAGAATCTCTTAATACCTGCAACCAATAGGATGATTTGATAAAATATTATAAATTTGGTAGATAAATTAAATTAAAGTCATATATTTAACCTCAAAATTGAACTCTTAATAGTTCCTATATGTAGATAAATTGGTTAGAATGGTTTCTTTTTTTGGATTGGATAATGAGAAATGGAGGAAAAAAACAAGAAACTTTTGATGCATCTTTGAATTTCCTTGGAAGTTTATTTGGGTATTTTTAGGACCTAAAAAAGTGGCACTTGATTGATGTGCATGCAGCAGAAAGTCAAAAAGATTTTATTTTTTATTTTATTTCTTTTTCAACTTTTGTTGGTAGTCACATAGCCGCACATTTAAAAAAACAATCTTCTAATCACATTCCTATATTTGTTGTCTGTCCATGTGGTTCCTACTTTTTTTAAATTTTATTTATTTATGTTTATTAATTTTTATTTATTTATGTTTTCTTTTTTTTCAGGCTCTGGCGCCTGCCAATATCCATCCATAAGGTGATTTGACCTTTCTGTACCACATTTATGCTTTCTTTTATGTTCTTGCCACAAATTGAATCACAAAAGAAAATAAGGCCTATACCATTTTTTCAAGGGGATCTTAATGATGTAAAATCTAATTTGAGTTTAATTTTTTTTAATATGATAGAAATATTTATACTATAATTCTTCTGATTTTTTAATGAAACTAACAATATCTTTCAACATTCCAAAGTTACATGATGAGTCCTTTTGTCTTAATAATAATGTTTTCCTAATTACATCCAAATATTTTACCTTTTTTAAAAATTGACTTTTGAAAATATTTTTTGTACCTTAACATTTAATATCTTTTTTAATAATACTTAAGAAAAAGTCTGAAAATTGGTGTGTTGAATTGAATTGCAGTACAAGCACATCAGTGTTGAACACAAGTAACTCAATAGGTGCAAATGTGTTAGGCTCTGTTCCAGTGCCCATGAATCCTTCTCCTTCTTCTGCTGCACCATCAACATCATTCAAATCTATTTGCTTCCCACTTCTTTATGTCTTTCTTACTACTACTATATTCTTATCACCATTCTTGCCAAACACTTTTTGTCTCTAATAGTGTATCATAATGTAAATCCAAATCGTTGCAAGTCAAAGGTTTTTGACCAATAGTTATATACTACATCTTATTTTTAATTAAAGTACTGGTTGACTTTTGCTGAGAATGATAAGGAAGTTATGTATAACACTTAAAAAGTATTTATTTATGTGCATAATTAGATTATATATCAATTTATAAATTAGATAAATTAATTTAGAGAAATATGATAAATACAAACACCTTTAAAACGTATATTTGGCTTCGTTAATATTTTCAACAAAATCCAATTGCCTCTAGTATTAAGGACTGGAAATAGTATTGTATATATGGTTTCTGCGATTAGTGTCATTATGGTTTCTCCTGGTTCTATTGAATTTTAATTTTGAATCCTAGAATTTCATAAATATATAGTAATTAAGATTATAAGTGGCTCTTTTAAGTATAAGTGGCAACTAAAAGATAATTAACTATAAGTGGCTCTTTAAGTATATAGTAATCAAGTACAATCCTGAATTTTTCATTCAAAATTTTAGGGTGCTTTCTCTAATTTAGCATAGGAAAATATATATAATAGACCATTTGATTCTGCCAATCTGCTTTAGTTATAAACACCTGTTTTCTATAATCTTTTAGGTGTTTATAACTAGTAAAAAAATGAACACTCTGTAGAGTAGACCCTCTGCAGATCATGATAGAGGCAAGTTATGCTGCAGACTCGACGACTTAGAAACAATTTCTATCCCATTGTAAATTAAAACCAAATTTAAATTCCTGAATCCCATTCCAAGAAGACAACATAAAGCCCCAATCTGCTTTAGCACACAGGAATCGTATGGCAAAAAAGCATGATGGAAATATGAAGACTCACCAGGCTACCAAATCCAATGTAAATAGGCGTGTCACCCTCCTCAATCCACTTTAAGATTATCTCCGGAGGGTTCATATTTTGATGCAAGATCAAGGAAGCAAAACCCAACAACATCAATTTTTGGATCCCAATCTGCCAACCAAGAAATAGCAGAGATTAGATCCTCCTGCCATGGGTCTGGTAGCAGAAGATAACACAGGTTTTTGTTTCAAGCACTTGACATACCTTTTAAACATCAAGTTAACAGTTCATACAGGATGAGAAAATGAAACAATATGACCAGTGGATTCACTAGCTCTAAAAGGGCAAAAGTAAGAACATAAAAAGGTGGATTTTTTTTTTCTTGGGAGCGAGGGAGGTGAAGAATTTATTCAAGGAACAAAAAGAGATGGAAGGAAACAACAGGATCTAGGAGGCAGAATGCCAAGATTAATTGAGACTTTTCCCAACAGCAAAGCACTCTGTGTCTTCGTCGATACATTTTCCTTAACTGAAAGAGAAGAATTTCATAAAACATTCATTTCATTTGGCACCAAAGAACAAACAGAAAATAGAGATTTATAAAAAAAAGCGTTCAAGGACAACAAGCTGTCTGGCATATCAGTATTACTGTAAATATAAAATATTATGATTGAGATCTAAAACAAACCCTTTGGTTTAGGAACAAGGTGAGGGCTCCATATGTATGTGCATGAGGCACATCATACCGAGATGAGACTTACGTCCATGGCATTGTAAAAAAAATATGGATCGGTATTTTCAGTGTCTCTGCTACACGGGTATGACCTGAAATTGAATATTGCAGCATTCATCAGCAAAGTATGATAAACGGATGTGTCAGTGCATGCCTGAATAGTAAAAAGATTTGATTTATTTAACATGATCAAATTGGAAGAAATATAAGATACCATATCGTTACATTACAGAAAGTCGAAAGTTATTAGTGAAGTAATTTTTCTCCGAAAAATTTTGAGGACAAGTAGAATTTCCCTTCAAAAGGGGATGGATGTGAATAAAAATAAAAATCCATGGAGTTCACAGTCAATGTAGAATATCTAGTCAGTTTTCATATGCAAAGAAGGAATGGTGTATGAAAAACTTGGATTGGCATTTGAAGATCATGATGATTTTTGATTCTTTGAAGAAAGCATTTTTGGATCCTTTTCCTGTTCATAGTTACATTCTTCTGTCAGCCGTTTAGAATATTTACACCACAGTTCCATAATCCAGATGAGGCAGTTGCACCAGCCAGTATCCAGTTTGAACTTGAATTACCAGTGTGACATAGAACCATTAAAAGCAGATGCAAACTCGCCAGTTTAACCAGAAATATTTGCACAATTTCATCTTTGCATGAAATGGATTCACCAAGTTTAGAAGTTATACAGTATATGAAAAAGTCACCTAATTAAGAGATATAAATAACCTAGTAAAGTCTTTTAGGTTAAGAAAATAGTTAACTTAAAGCACCCAAAAAAGTAAATGGCATAAATGTGTTTATGTGATTGAATGATGTGAAAATATATTTAAAAATTGCACATTTTGATTTTAAATTATTAACGCGGTGTTTGGCATGACAGAAAGGCTGGGAGGGGATAAATTTTAGTGGAGGGGATCAATAACAAATTAACTATTTTACCCTTTTTAAATGGATTTCTCTATTTTCTTTTGTATCAATATATAAATATGTATGATACGATTAATCAACTTTAACCTGCCGTAATACAAATTATATATTATCTCTTATTAATTTGAAAAAAACATGTCAAAAAAATTGAAATTACATTTTCAGTGAAGGGTATTTTTTTTGTTTTTACTGAAAGTTTGAGTCCCCTCGTCAGGGAGGGTTTGGCTGTTCCCACTTAATTTGCGGACTTTCTGAAAATGATTAATTTGGATAAATTCTGAAAAAGATCGCAATCCAATTTAGTGGTTAATTATAATAATTTATCTGTCTCTAATTCTGAACTATGATGATCTTTTGCTACTGGATGTTGTAGATGATAGGATCAAACGTTGCTTAAGAGGGATGGTAGAGGACCAAAGTAAGAAAAAGATAGATGGGAATTAATTATTTTTTATTATGTAATTATCATAGTTAATATGTAAATGATTTTTTTTAATATAATTTACCTTGCCAATATAAATGGCTTTTTCATTAAGGACAGTTTGGTAATTTTACAATCAGATTTTCTTATCTTAAGCCCCATAGAATGGTGAATTATTTAAAAATTTTATTAGTAGTAATTTCTCATGCATAGAATATGAGTTCAAGTTTTTCAAAAATATATTCCTCTGATGCAAAATATAAGCGAGCGTCTTGAAGTGTAAGGTTCAAATTAATGTTGTCTCTTGTTAATTGCACTTACTAAAGAAATCTATTAGTACATTGTTCCTCAAGGGATGTTATAGAAAATTAACACTTTCTCATGAATAATTAACTTATAACGATAAAATTGAAGTGAAATTATATTAAATAAGGTACATCTAATCAAAGCAAGATTATAGAAATAAAAAGTTTAAATTTTCTTTAAAAATATAAAATGTGTGGTTTTAAGTCTTGGCTGTAGATTAGGGTTGGTAAAACGGGTTAGCCCGCATGCGCGTTGGCAGGTTAGGCGGGCCAGCCCGTCGTAGCTCACCAACAAAATGGGCTACGATTTTGCAGCCCGAGCCCGCACCAGCCAACTTGCCGAAAAATATTTTTTATAAAATAGATTATTTTTTACGAAGTTTATTTTATAAGATTACATAATTACATTATTCTTTTTCCAATCCTATTAATAAGTGTTCAATAATTTCTTAATAATCGTATTTAATATTATTTTTTCTTTGTAAAAAATATTGTGATGAAAAAATACAAACAATGTAACATATATAATTTTTTAAAAATAAAATAAAAAACGGATTAGACGGGCTGGCAAAAGTCAGCCCGAGCCCGCCATCTAGAGGTGGATTGGCCCAACCCGTTTTCCCACTTCTACTGTAGATGCAACAAATCAAAACTTGAATCAAACCATTTGGTTTTAGAACTAGAAAACCAAAAAGAATTTTATTGATGGGTAATTTTCAGTCAGGTCCGAACAATAAAAATTAATGCACAAAATGTCTTAAAATTAGTAAAATTACCATCAAGTCCCAACAATAGCAAATCTGGTTGTTGCTGATAGTTTGTGATGTTGTTAATGATAATCGAACTAATTATTATTGGAACCTAATAGTAATTTGGATAATCTTTTAAACATTTTATTTATTAATTATTCTAGTTGAGATCTTAAATTCGGTGGCACCCACCATGCATGCTGTCCAGCTCCATTACTCGAGACGGGCGACAAGCCCACCAACGTACTCATCTGCATTGAATTGCTGTCTTTATCGTCTTGTTGGATTAGTTTGGGATCACAGTAAAAAAAAAAGTACTTTTACATAAATTCAGATAAATATGTGGATGAAATTATTTCACTTTACGGAAAAATACTGTTGAACGTACATTTAACTTTTACCAACCCCTTTTTCTTTTTTTATTCGTCTAAATTTTGAAACGCTCTTGATATTTTTGACAGCCCCACACACGTGCTCTACTGAGAGGGCTTATAACAGTGCTTGCAACCAAAAGATGGTATGTTGCCGGGAAATTTCAATGGTACTTATGATATCAACGTGATGGCCTCTCTTGCTATGAAGTAATCTGGGAGGAGAAGGTCAATGTTGGGAGTTGGGTTTTCAAACATAAGCTTAAAGACTTGAAAGAAATACCCATGGCTGATGCTTTACCTCAGAGCTGATGCGACCAAAAAAAAGGTGGCCGGAGTACCCAACAAGAGCCAGGCCAGTTCTATCTCCTAGACATTGGAAGCTGCTTGAAGAAGAATGACGCTGATGCGTCGTGTGATAATGGAGATGTTTTCACGGATGTTACCAGATACAGTGATGAGATGATCATTAACCTGGATACTCCAGCTTGGTGCAGCCCGACCATATATCACATCAAAACAGATGACGGGAAAATATACAGAAACGTCGCCGTCAGTTTCCCGGGGAATGCCCAGTAGCGATAGCTGCCTATGAGCATTTGTGATCCTTATAGCAATCCTCAGGCACAGATTTTTTTTCTTTCCCACTCAAAAAAAAAAAAAATTTAAATAATTCGCTACCTCATTCGTGCCCAGCACCACAAAAGGAACATATATTTATTTGTAACCTCATATTAGTTGTCTTAGTTTCCATCATGGGGGGTCGATATTTTCTCCTCCAGCCCTTCCTGCCACTTTCAGCTCCGGCCACCACCACTGCTGTTTCCGCCACCTCATCGTCGTCATCGTCCTTTCATCACAGCAATTCCTCGAGTGACAAAGATTTGATCTTCTCATCATCAAGCAACAGAACTGTGATAATCAAATTGGTTTTCGTTTTCTCAGTCGCAGCTATGTCCTTATGGGCTAACTATGAGGCCTCCAAAACCTTTGACATAACCGTAATAAACGACGCTGCGGATTCCCCGGCCAGCCGCCGTTTCACTCTTTTTTACGTCTCAAACGACAGAGCCACCCGAGTACTCCTCAATACCAGCTCCTTCGTGGAACGCTTCCTTTATCCTGATGCACATCAATACCCTAAGAAGCACATATCCCACGTCACCCTCCGCCTTGCCAGCCGGAATCTTACCTCCCCCACCATCGTCTCCGCCGGAACGAAATCCAACGATTACGTCATTGACCTGAGCCCGTCGGTTCTGGATGAAGAGAACTATAAAGAAGCAATCGTGTCATCTGTTTTACGTGCCATGGTTCGAGTATGGCTATGGGATCAAGGCAAGTCTGGTGCTCCGGTGAGGCTCATCGATGGTCTGGTGGAGTACGTTGCAGGTTTAGCCGGATTTTCTAGAGAGGAAGTCTCCGGCGACGGTGATGGTTCGCCGGGATGCGACGACGATTGTGACCGTTGGTGGGTGAATAAGGACCCAAGGCATGTGGTCAGGTTCTTGCACTTCTGTGAAGCACAAAAGGAAGGTTTCATCCGACGGCTGAATCAAGGCATGAGGGACACGTGGGACGATCTGATTGTAGATAATGCCCTGGGCTTCCCAAGAAGAGAGTTGTGTGGTCTTCGTAATCCTTCATGGGCCCCACAGAATAATACATCGTTGATCTAAGAGCTGTGATCGCCTGCAGCCGAATGTATTAAGGTTTGAATCTTTGTGAAAAAAATGTTCACGGAGCATCAAATATGATTAATTTCAATTAGAGGACATATATATTTTAGCAAATAAAAATTGTGATTTGGTTATATACCAAGAAGATAAAAATAGCCCTCATAAATTACGGTTTTTCCCATATATGTTTATTTTTTCCTTATGAATACCGCTACACATTTTTAATATAAAAACTAGTTGAACAGTTTTATTCAATTATAAATATAAGACATTAATTTATTTTATTTCCTAAATTTATACCTTTTCTTTAAAACCTCTATTAATTGTACATATTAAAGGATTCCATCTAATAGTAGGCATGATGAAATTTTATCATTTTAAGAAAACCAACACATATTTGTTACAAATAATTAACATAACTAACTTATTTAATATATTTGGATTAATTATATAACTCTTATATTAAAGAGATGGGGTAATAATAATTTTGCTATTTGTTCAAACATAAAAACTAATCATACATTAGTTGTTTTCGTTGCATGAATAGAGTTTGCTATTGATTTATTTTTGGAGTAAGTTTTCTATTTAAATGTAAAAAAAATCATACAAAATCTTCTTGTATGTAAAAAAATTACAAAAAATGAGAAAATGGTCTTTTTAAAAAAATAAAAGAAAAGAAATTCTCTCTCTTCGTCATAAAATATTTGAAGGAATCCTCTTTCCTCTTTATATGCTTCATCTCTTATCCTAATTTTTGGTTGGCTAGATAAGAATGGAAGTTGCTGGGACCTCATGAAAGTTGTTGGATTTTATTGTTTGGTCATTTGAAATTTTTTATTTTTAATGTTAGTCCCTCATGAATAATATATTAGGATCATCACAGAAAAATTTCCCAAATTCCAAATCAAGGCCCGGAAATTATCTAAATACTGTAAAGTTTCTAAAAACTGGTTTGAACTTAATGTTTTATAAAATTACTTAAATACCTTTAATTTAAAAAACAAGCAACTTTACATCAATTGACTTGCTAAATATCAATGACAACAACATTTTTACAAATAAATTAAATTTACCGGATGATGATAATAATTAAGGCAATGAAAACTCGTTTCACAGAGACAAAATAATTTATTTAATAAAAATAGCCTAATTACATGATAAAATCTAAGAATTTCACAGGAATCAAGTCATTATAAGGAGCCAGTTTGGTGTTCTCACTCATATTTCAATGCTTCCTATACCTTTTTCTCATATAAATTTAATAAAAAATCAGTAATTTTGAATTATAAGAAAAACAGAGGCACACAGCTCTTGACCAAAACAAGTAGAACATTCATTAAATTTATAAACCATTAAACCTATCATGGTCATCACATTTAAAATTTAAAAAAACCCCCAAAAATGATTAGAGAAAAAACAAAGGATCAAACTTTCCCCCCTCATCCTCATCACTTTTTGCCCATATTTTGTGGAACAACCCCTTCATTCCCTGCAAGCATCAAGTACTTTTCCTTCCTTGTAAGATTAGTACACTCAAATCCCAAAGCATCTCCCAACCTTCTCTGTATATAATTGGCAACTTCAAAGCTGGACATTCCTCCACTAGATGTGAGATTTCTGGGCACTTTCTCAAGAATCTCTATGAAATAACTTGGCCTAGGATTCATCAAAAAGAAAATTGGATCCAGACACTTAAGCCCACTAGCCGTGGTCCCATAGAACATGCTCACCCTCGCATTAATGGCTACAGGCACAATCTCATCAGCCAATTCAGCAAACAATGAGCTAAATCTCAAAAGGTAAGGCTCCCTGCAAGTTGTTCCTTCAGGGCACACCACCAAGTCACCTTCTTTCAAAAGGATTTCCATGGCTTCCCCATCTTTCTTCCTGTCCCTTGTGAGCCTCACTGTTCTTATGGGAGCTATAATCTCTGAGACCCTGCTTAAGCTGTATGTGACTGCTGTCAATGGCTTCCCCAAACATGTGCTGAGAAACACAGGATCCAAGAGGGTCCTGTGGGTACACACATATAGGACCCCTTTGGATTTGTGGGATTTTCTGGGGTTATAATGGGACTTGAAGTTGATGTGAATACCACTGAAACATCCAAGAACTAGGGCTAGTTTGTAGGGTAAAATGATACCCAGGAGGATCCTGTAAATGGCCATGAGTATCCCAATGGGAAGCCACATGAACATGAAGAGTGTTGCCGATGGGGTAGGTAGAAATGCTAGCCTACCATCATGGAAAATCAATGGCTTTGGATATTTTTCTCTTGGCATGACTGAACCTTCATTTTTTTTCACCACATAAGCTTCCTGTGTCATGTAAATTAAAAATCCATTAAATATAGTACATGTGGGATAGATACAACCATTGTATAACTTGTCACAAAGGTGGATGCATTATCTACAAATACACAGTGTAGTAGGAAAAGGATTGATCTCATCAGGACTCGGACCTTATAATTGTGATTGGTTTGTGTTTTTGTCTGAATGATCTTTAACTTTTTTTTTTTGCTTCCTCGTTTACTCACTTGTGGGGTCATCAGTTGGTGGGGCAAGGAAACCGAAAAAAATGTAAAAACATACAAGACAATAGTGAAACATTAAAAGGCATTTAAAGCTTTGGTCTGAATTGTCTACAGAGTTCTGTCATTTGTAAGCTTCAAGAAGAAGAAAAAGAAGAAAGAAACTGTTTTAAATTCTTACCTTGCAATGAGATATGAAGAGATGATCATGAACACTGTTACTACTTCCAAGCCCAATGTCAGGTTTTGTGTCTCCAAAGTACAGCTTAAGAGCTCCATGCTTCACAACCAAACCAGACTCAGAAACCAAACCAGTAAAATAGCCTCCAGAACTCTGCAACTCTGTGCCTATAACCTCATTAATACTCAAGTACTCCTTAAGAAACCATTCCACCATGACTCTAGGCACACTGGTGAAAACAACCCTAAACCCAACTGAATCCAACACCTCACAGGCCTCAAGGCTCAGATTCTCCAGATAAAACTTTGGTAAGACTGCCCTGCAAGTGTTTTCCATGTCCTTTATCCTGAGCCCACAGAAGGTTATAAAGATCATGACCTTTAGCTTGAGTTCATAGTCTAGAACCCATAATATAGGACATGACAGAAGCAAGAAGATGGCTCTGAAAATGCTTCCACCTTCAAAGGCAACAAGCATGAAGAAGGGGAAGAAAGAGTGGGACCTCAGGAGAACTCTGTGAATGTCACAGGCTAGTGTTTGGGATTTTCTACCTTCCAAGCTACATTTGGTAATACTAGGGAAAGAAGATTGAGAACAATGTGATGGCTTAACTGACACATTGCTGCTTATGTGAAAGCCATAAGTGCTCATCTTTCTTGCAGCTCTATGACATGAGGCAGCTAGAAGCCTGAAAAGTACCACAAAGAGCACCATGGTGACTCTACTTCAACGTCTTTTGAAAATTTTCCTTCTCAGCAATGATGGTGGTGGTGAAAGAGCTATAAGGGCTATGCTAGGCACAGAGAGGGGGGAGGGAGGGGGGGGGGAGTAAATGGGTATCTGTGGGGAAGAGGAAGAGATTGCAGAGAATATTTATAAGAGTCATTAAAAGGGCGCAGGAAGAAGGTTGACTGTGGCATTAACTTCACCTTTCACATTTTCTATGGTTTGAATTTTGTTTAAGCCATTTTTGGTTCTGTCTCCATAATTTTTCTTTCAGTCATGCAAGTTTACTCCACATTTTCACCTCCTTAAAGTTCTGTTTCCTTCCTCACACTCTCTTGTGATTTTCCCTTTTATTCATTCATGCAAGTCTCCTCCACATTCTGCTACTATGTCTTTTACTCTTTAATCTTTCAAGCAGGATTGGCGTGTGATGTAACATCTGAATTTTATGACACTGTCAGAGAAATTTTATGAAACGTTTCAACTCTCATCTCTCAGGAAACTGAATATTTCTTTTGTTGATATTTCCGAAGAAAATCTAATGAACAAAATGCTCCATCTCAAACACTTGTATCTTAAAAATTGGGACAAGAGGTAAAAAGTCCCGTTTACAAATTTTATTTGCATTTGAGTTCAAGTATTGACATTTTTTTAAGTACAAATATTATTCTACTGAGATATTTTTATTCTAAACATTGTCGGATATAAACGTAAGCAACTCTCCCACCAAAAAATCAAACATTAGTTTACCACATCGAGTAGGTACTCTTTCATGCCAATAGAATTTTCACAGACTTATTAGAGATTTTTCCTTGAAAGCATTTAGTTTTTAGTTTTTTTGTAGGCGGTATTTAAGATAAATAACTTTAAAACTAATAATTGTTCCATAATCAAGATACATAAGTTTTTAAGGGAAAAAAATCTACAATGTTATTGTTAATACTTAAACTCTGTTTTTTTTTAAAAAATTTGACTTTTGAAAAAAAAAAATTCAAAGTATTGTTGGTTATCATGAAGATCACTGTTTGGTTTACCATTGACAAATAAGGATTGGTAGGTTGAAATGTTGGTGACCGTCACTGATGAGAGTCTCAATTTATTTTTTGAAAACTGGCTTCAATCACCCCCTCCCCTAACACAGCCACAGACATAGAGGGTGCGTTTGTGAACCATTTTGAAAGGCAATGGAGTGCATTTCCATATCAGAATGCATTTTGCAGAAGACATGAGTGTTCATGACGGACGGAAGGGAAAATGCATTCTAGACGTGGAATACATTCTACAGAGAAAGAGAAAAAAGCTCTCCAGTCTAAAATGCATTCTAGATTGTAACCTCAACATTAAAAATCACGATGTAAAATTTTTAAGTCAAGACCTGATATACTCTGTGTTGCAACCTAGACATAAAATTTACAAATCGCCACATGGGACATTATAACTACTTTTTATTTCATTTTTTCCTAATTTTATCAAAATATAAAATAATATATATTATTTAACGAGATTCATTTTCTTTTAAGCCATTTTCTTTCAAAAGTCACTTTTACAATGTTTATTTAAATAATTTTACATTTTCCAAAATGCATTCCAGACAAAAAGTTATTTTTTAAAATGCATTTTGACCAAAAGTTATTCTCCTTACGGTTATCTAGACCTGGATACTGTACAGTTATTTGGTGTTTGATCTATCCCTTTGGAAAGTGTAATCTTTTCAAATTTTTCATCATTCGTCTTCCCAAAATTTTCTCCAGAATATATATATGTATATATATGAACCAATTACAAGTTAGATCACCCACACAAACTATCCATTGACTTTTAAATCCTTTTATCAGATTTATCCCAAAGTCAAATTGCTTTTGTTGTTGTGATTAATTGGTGTTTGTTCCCAAGAATTTTGACCATGAACCGAATTTCAAACTCGTTTCAGTAAATTGCTTCTAGTCTTATTTTATCATTGTTAAGAATTATATTATTTACAGTAATAATTATTTTCTTGTGATTTAACATAAAAATATTTAACCAGTATTTACATGGGACACGAACTGCATGTATATAGTTATTGTGAGTATTGCCAATTGATATAGTAATTTGGTTTTAGAGCTCAGAGGTCTTCCCCAAATTTAGGTTTTGTTAGAAAGCATACGTCTTATGTTAAAGTCTAAATTTTATTCAAGTACTCACATTTTTTTAAAACCTATATTTTGAAAAAGTTATTTTCTCGTGAAATCACACTTTCTCTCATAACAAATTTTCCCTTTCCTCTTTTTCTTTTTTCCTCTTTCCTACTTACTTTTTGTCTCGAACTCCGTAAAATCTAATAAATTCCTAAACACGGTCACATTTCAAAACCTAAATTTTTCCTCGGAGTCCGTAAAAATAATTCTCCCAAAAATATATGATCCAAAGCCTAGATTTTCCTCAAACTCTGTAAAAACTATTATCAAACGGACTTTTAAACGAGCTTTTAATTGAGTGATCTGATTTATACAAGGAATAATTAGTTGTGGCTTCGATGAAACAGATAAATCTGGAATTTGTGTATGTAAACAAGAATGAGGATTAAGATGAAACAAAAAAAATTAAGAATTCAATAAGTAAGGGTTGCAAGTAGGTGATCCATAAATTAAAGGCAAACTTATTTCCGTGATGTGGGGGACGGGATGGAAAAGATTGAACAGTTCAACTATACCAAGGGATTATTTCTTTTTATAATAATGAATGAAATTGAATTATTCGTATTTAAAAAGTAACTTCACCTATAATTATGGGGCAATAAAGACCCAAGTACTTGTTTGGTTAGGATACAATAATTCCTATTTGGAAATTATGATAACGAAATTGTTATGTTTGTGAAGGAAGTAGAGAATCAATTATACGCATACAGAGAATGGATTATGGAAAATATGGTTTCATTTAAGGCTATTAATTGTAGATTATGAATCATTAGTTATATTAGGTACGAGTAATAATGGTGGTAAGGCCTAATGCATATGACATCCGTTTAGGAACACGGTTGAGAAGTGTTTTTACGTAAATCGAAGTAAATATGTGAAAAAGATTATCTCGTTTTATGAAAAAATACTATGGAATGGATTTTTGGACTTTTCAAAAGTATTGTCAAATAAGGTCATTATCAACTAAAAAAACATATATTGCATATACGGATATACTCTAGTCTTATATAGACAATGTTTTATTAATTTTTTTTATATGAATACAATTTTACAATTCATTTACAATGTATTAACTTTGCTTTCACATTTTATGATGGGTATTAAATAATGACAAAGGTGAAAAGTTGTTGAATTTAGATTGAGTTAGTAAGATTTACAATTTTCCTCGATTTGCATGAAACATGTTAAAAGTTATTTATAAATAAGAATATAGGACTACTAAAGTACCCTTTTTAAATTAAAAACAGGTACTCAAAAGCAACTTATACAAAGAATCCGAGAGAATTAATTCTCATTATTTTGGCTTCCCAAAAATTATTTGTTGTTTATGAGAATATGAATTTTTGGTTTAAGGTAAAATATTGTAACTATTGCAATATATTCTGAATTATATTGAAAGTCAATTATCATAAAAATTACCCCAAAAAAATTCTCCTTTATTGAACTTTTCTAATTTTCCATATATTAAGGGTAAAATATAAATTTGCCATTTTCTCATAAAAGATATATGCTCATTCTAGTGAGCTCCATGGCATGCATGCTTTTTTTTTTTTTTGTTGGGCATGGGTATCCTCCTGATGGAGGCAATATACTACTCCATGCACTGTCGAGCATTAAATGTGGACATCTCTATCAATGAGGATCCAAACCTTGATTCAACTGTCATTGGCTTCATGGCATGCATGTTCATTGCCCACTTCAACTACATAGGAGGCCCAAAAAAGTCACACATAGCTAATGGCTAGTTGAGTTAGTCAAATGATAATGGCATGTAGTACCGGTAATACGGGTTGGGTCCGCGGGGTTGTGTTGGTGAAGTGGTTAGAAAGAGGGATTCATGTCATTCTCATTTAGTGGTTTGGGAAACACTTAATCATTTGACTTGTCTCTTTGTTCCTTTCTTCTTAGCTCTTCCTCATTTTTCATGCAATCTTGTTGGTGTTGAATCCAATTGGTTTCATGGAATTCATGTGTTAGTGGACAATATTGTGTGTGTTTGGAAATCCATTGAGAGAAAGGAGTTTACAGATTCCGAGATATTTTACGGATATCAAGATGTTGTTTACAGATTCCATTTTTATTTCTTTATAGATTAATTTACTATGTTCATATTAATAGAATAATCATGTAAAATATATTATATATTTATAATTTTTTAAATATATATATTTATGAAAATAGAAAGCATTTTTAATTCAATTAATAGAAGTTTGTAATTTAATTTAATACATTAAAAATGGAAAATAAATGTTTTTAAAAAAGGGACGGTATGGCAAAACGCAACCGATCTTGGGCCTACCACAAGCCCAAACCGTTGCACGGCCTGCTTTACCACTCTACTCTTTAGATGTTTGGGCTTTAGAAGGGGTAATCAAATTAAATATCAAACACCAACGGTTGGTTGGATCAAGTGGTAAGCGGCTTGTTCCAGTTTAAGCAATGTCTCGAGTTCGAGCCTTATGTATGCAGCAGCCACCGTTGGGAGACTCACCCACCATGCCAGGTGTGCGACGCGGGTCGAGTCCGGATGTAGTCGCTCCGGTGAACCGGGCGGGCAACCGAAAAAAAATTAAATATCAAACATACACAATATTGTCTTATGGAGTTATAAAGATTTCAAAATACCCTCTGGAAATTTCTTAATTCTTATGGAGTTATTAGAAGCTATTCTTGAATTAAATTTTTTTTAAGTAATCTAACTGGTATCAGTGAAATGATTAGTCAATCTTACTGTTATCATTGATATTCAGCACAATTTTTTGTGAAATTGATTGTCGCTATCTTTTTTTTATATAAAAAAAAGTTTAGGTGAGTCGGATTACATAAATTTACCAGGGCGAAGGCATGTCTACGGATTCAAAGAGCGCTATCAAAGGTACTTACATATCGAATGCCAACAACATCCTCACATCGGTAGCGGCTTTTGAAATTACGACCTTATAGGTTGTGAAACAATTTCTTATCAGCTAAATGTTTTGTTGGGTTAATTGTTGCTATGTTAACTGCTGTTGTTTGATATGTTTAAGTTGTTCCTCATTAAACGGTTGTATGTTATCTTTTTGCTTTTTATTCATTTCTTAGACTTTAAATTAAAGGCGTTTAGATAATTTCCTTACAAAATTTAATTAATCTCAGACTAGTGCCTACGAACTTCATAGTAATTAGAATATTTCAGAGTTCTAAATTAGAACACACACGCATAGGGCATTTTGGTATCTTTCTCCCTATTGTTTATTAGAGAAAAAATCACAAAAAACATTAACAATAATTAATAGCCCTCATTATAATTTGATAAAATAAATAGTACATGGGGAATTCAGAAAATGCATATCTCATCTTGGGCACTTTAACAGTATACATATATATATATATATATAGACCTCAATCTTAGGTGTATATAGTGTATATATATCATGTGTGTGTGATAGAGAACTAGTGATAGAAGTTTCAGGCTTTTGAAAAGTTACGACCAGTAGTCCATGAGTATATCTCAGGAGGGATTGTGCCATTAGTTAGCAAGTTCTGAGGCATTCCATACAAATCTGAAGCATCAAGGTGGTGGTGATGAAGATGATGATGATGAAGGCTTCGACGGTTCTGATAATTCTGATGATTGTGAGCAATCTCGTCGTCCTCCATTAATGGAAGCCGATCAAAAGTAGCATTCATGAACGAAGCAGCCATGATCACCACAGGTCCTGAAGCAACCAGCGTACCCACCACAGCACCTCCCACAACCTGCCCTTGAGCTCCGGCGAGGTAAATGGTCAGTCCAGTGATCCCGGGTGGAGCCGGCGGCGGAAGGATTGAACCCAAAAGAGAGAGAATCTCAAACCTACCATGAAGGGTCACAGTTGCACCAGAAGAAGCTAGCTGACGAAGTGTTACATTTGTGACAAAACCAGTTCCACTGAGTATGCAAATCCCCCTCTGCTTCCTTCTCGCAAAGTTGAGCAAACTCTCACTGATATCACACCCAGATGTCACTTCTAGGGCATGAGCTCTTAGGGCATTTGCACTCTCCCTGGTCACAATAATCGGTGGCTTCGGCTTGTTCTTGGATCCCGCAGGCCGGCCACGAGGTCGCCGGACGGTTATTTCTTCCTGATCAGCTGCAAAAGAGACGGGAGAAACAGCTTTTGGGACATCATCAATGCTCGGCCTAGTTTCATTCATCATCCCCTTATGATCCCTTTCCATTCTATTACCTAACAGTGCAAGATGTGGTATACACTATATATGGTAGCTAGTAAATTTCTGTGTATTTATGAGTTGGAAGCTTAAGTAGTGAGTTTCTGGTAATTAGTTTAATGATAGATCCCAAAAGAATGAATGAAGTTTTAGGAAGGAGTTAAGTAACACCAACCCCATCACTAATAATTGTTTAATACTTTAGTTCATCCAACTCACTAACCCTTAATCTAACTAATAGTAAACATTGCATCATGTCTCTATTGCCTTCCTCACCACCACGGCTGAAATTTATTATTATAGATAGCAAGTTTCATTTAACAATATTGTAAACGTGCAATGTATGAGAATATTGTTGTGATAAACTATGTTTAAAAAATATAGTTGATGCAAAAATATTAAAATATTCAAGGAGCATATAACAACATCATGAACAAAAGTGGAGTGCAAGGCATAATAGCATATAGTGTGTTTCAACCACCAAAAAAAAAACCATTGTGCTTGGTTGAAAACAAGTTTAATTTCCTTCAAATGGTTCAGAATGTGTGTGTATTATACATCTTTTAGGGCTTATTTGTAAACTATTCCCAGAATCTAAATTTTGTTCAAGCACAAAAAATTTTCAGAAAAGCTATTTTGGTTACAAAAACTCGGTTTGAAACATAGGTTTACTTTTTCATACTTTTTTTCTCTTTCCTCTTTCCTACTTTTTTCCTTCTTTCTCTTTTCTCTTTCACATTTTTTTCTTTCTTTCTCTTTCATCTTTCGTACTTTTTCTTTCTTCTCTTTCCTCTTTCATACTTTTCATTCTTTCTCTTTTCTCTTTATTACCTACTTTTTGTGTTGGAATCCGTAAAAGCCAATAACTTCCCAAGCAGAAATCACTTTTCAAAACCTAGGTTTTACCTCAGAATCTGTAAAAGTTATTTTCAAAATAGCTTCCAAACAAGCCCTTAATAGTTGATACTGTGGCTCAATGTAAAAGTATGTGTTATAAAGCAAAATGAGTTGTAATAACTCATTTTTAATACTCTTTTCGGTCAGATGGACCTCAATGTAAGATCTAATTGATAACTTAATCTTGATCCATTTAGGATAAGAGGAAGTACCGTATAGATAGCATAAAATTAGTAAGCCAGGCATAAAGTTATCTACCCCAAGACTTCCATCCACCATCTCTAGCCCTTTGCAAAGAAAGCTTGATATGAGAGACCATGGAGGGAAAGGGAGAAAGATAGAGAGGAGGGTAAGAGGGAGAGAGACATACAGAGCGACTGAAAGCCTTCTTGATTTGAAGAAGAAGAAGAAGAAGGTTGAGTTGATGAAGAAGAAGCCATTTTTTTTTACATGCATGTAAGTACAATCGTCTTCTCCTTTTAGCCATTTGTTGGTTTAGTTTCTATTATCGAAGCTTTGTGTGTGAATGTTAATTCCTGTTTCCCCCCTCTTACATTGTGAGTGATTCGGTTGCAAATACTCTTTGTATGACTTACTTCATTAATCTACATACATGCAGGGACTCAAGGTTTTTTAATTTCTTGCTAATAATATGTTTGAATGAAAAAAAACTTATTTAATGACGTAATAATTATGGTTCTTTTTCTTATTTTGCACTCACAGGTAACCTTACTTAATTCGTGAATTAACTAATTAATTACTTCAGCATTATATATTTTTCACACCAGATCATAGAATGCTTTGCATGTAATAATGAGAATCATTAGTTTTTCTTTGTAATAACTGTGCATGTTTGGGAAATCTTTCCCCTAACGGTACATGCAAGTCAGGACAAAAAATCTTAAAATCCGTAAAAAAATCTTGAAATTCGTAAAAAATATCTTGAAATCCATGAATTCTTATTAGAATCCGTAAATTCTTTCTCCTAATGGATTCCCAAACAAGAACATATGTATTACGGATGAAGATCACTTGTTTCATAGAAGTCAGATCACATTAAGACCACAACCCATATCTCTGGCATGACAAACAATTAAACACATTTTGTCCAAAATATATATATATATATATTATATCTGAGCAACTAAAAGTTAATTGAGAGGGGAATGTAAAAGTTGGAGAGAGGGCCTCATTAATTCACAAAGGTCTAAGGGAGCAATAGAGTAGTATCCAATTAATAATGTCTTTAATTAATCGCTGGCCAACCAAATAAATGGTGTATATATCTGTTATTATATAAAAGATAATAAATTTGGGTATATTAAGAAAGTTAGTTATTTATAATAAATATGAGTTGATTTTCATAAAATATCATATTCCTTCTTGACTATCCTTAAATTGAAGAGAAATATTTACATGTTCCAGGAATATCACATCATCCAGATTCTAGATCTTCAATAGAAATATTTCAATTATCTTTTTAATGGATCCCACAAATATATATTATAACCAATTATTAAAATAGATAAATAATCGAGATAAATTTATAGGATTTGATATCCTCAAAGGATTATAAATTTTAATTAGAAAGGGTATGGATGATGTGACATTCCTGAAGTATGAAACAGTTCCCTAAATTGAAATCCGTTAATGCATGCAATAAATGTGAATATTTCTTTGGGGGGGATATTATAACCTTTTGGAGATAAAGTAGATTTGAATATTATATTTATAATAATTTATCTAATCCTCATCTAGTTCATATGTTAGGGATATGAAGTGGTATTATGTGTGTGCTTTTTCATTTTTGATTAAAAATCATCTGGGGCGGGCAGAAGTTTTCACAAAGAAGCGGTAGGTAGCTGAAGCATTTTTTTATATCAATGTTATCTTGAAAGTTGTAAAATCGTAGCAATGTTAACCTGCTAAGATTCAAACGATCAACAAACCATTTTATGCTGAGCTGGCTACTAACAATGTAATGAATACAACGTTATACTATAAAAAAGTTATCAATTTTTTAAACAATTTAAATTTGATTGGAAGCTGTAAGGAAATATTTTAAATAGTTCAGAAAAGGGCGGAGAAGTT
>JANTPZ010144944.1:0-42016 GCA_025593235.1 Vachellia pachyceras | reverse complement strand
CTACTAGAAAGGCCAAGCCTTCCGCGAATCCCTCACTAACTTTCTCGGCATGATATTTCTTTCCACATTTATATCAAAAATCA
This sequence comes from Vachellia pachyceras, assembly GCA_025593235.1. NCBI lineage: Eukaryota > Viridiplantae > Streptophyta > Magnoliopsida > Fabales > Fabaceae > Vachellia > Vachellia pachyceras. The sequence continues at coordinate 41,933 of JANTPZ010144944.1, read as the reverse complement.
AGCAAAAAAGTCCATGATATTTCCCAGAGTGCGATTCTATACAATTTTACAAACCCAGGGAAAAATAATTGAAAATGGACCTAGATTTCTACTTCGAACAGAGAAAGAAACGAATCAATGTAGAGGATTGAGGAAGAAGGAAGAAAGCAACGAGATCGGAATATGAACACGACTCATCTTGCTTCTTCTCTGCTCAGCTGCCATAGTAAGCCCAGAAAGATATGACTTTACGTAAATTCATCGACAGGTTGAAGCACCCTGAAGTGGAGAAGAAGATTGTGAAGGAGGTGAGCGAAAAATCCGAAGCTCCTGTGTACGATGGAGTGAAAGATATGACTTACACCCATGCGGCATTAAACAAGATCCATTTAGCTATCCAGTGTTTAAGGCAGGACTAAGGATCTGTCTGGGGAAGGAGATAGCGTACTTGTAGAAGAAGGAGCAGCAATGCCATCAAGAGAGAGCTGTCGGTTTGAAAAAAAGAGAGAAGAGCACTAAATAACACGCACACGATGATTTGAATTTGAAAGGGGGCGCGCAACTGCCCTACGGCGCCCTTTTCTGAAAATGGGTGCCGTAGGGGCGTCATACGGCGCCCTAAAAGGGCGCCGTAGATATACTTTCAGCGTCCTATCTTGGTATAGGGCGCCTAAAGCTGCCAAAATTTTCAAAAATGCCACCGCCTTCACTTTTTACTCTCTTTTTTCAAAAAAGGACGCGAATTACAGTAGTAAAAAGTATATTCTATAGTAGTGAGAACTCACTGGGGAAGTAAGCAAAAAGGACTCAAGTTGCAAAGGAATTAAAGAGACAAGGTAGCAAGACTACTAACCTTTTCTTAAGTTTATGAAAATGAGTTGTGAATATTACATGAACTTTTATGATGATTAAGGTGAATGATTTGTGTATGAGATGTGACTTTTATGCTATGGCCATATGCATGATAAAGTGTAGTTTGATATGTCATATGTTTACATGATCATACACATGCATCAAAGTCATGTATGCACATTCACAATACTTTGGTTATGTAGTTTTGCTATTGGGATTCCCAAATCTCATTCCCCACCAACTAATCATGTAGGTGGAACCTCAAGCAAGGGTAAGGAAAAGGTTATTGATGAATCAAGATGATGCTCTTGCTTGCATGAGTTTTATGTAAATATATGAGTTGTTAAACTTTCCATGAAGTTGTTGTGATTGTAACCCCTAATTATCCACAAGAAAGAACCATATGAATGGGTAATGGTACATGCATCAAAATGGGTTAAAAGTACCAAGGAATGGGAAGGAAATAATCATGCATGAAATAGATGGGTTAATGAATCAAAAAGAGGTTTGGGTGAATTTTAAGAAAAGTTGGTTTTCAAAGCTAAAGGGTTTCAAAGGCCCTGAAAAATGAATCTGTTTCCAGTGGCGATTTAAAATAGCAAACGACCTCCAAAGTGATTGAAATTTTCCAGTAAGAAACTGCACATCCTGAGCTTTAAAATGATATAAAGTTTGTAAATTTTGGATATGTAGGTTAAGAGATATTATTTTTCGAAGTTAAGGGAAAAACTAGAATAAACTGACAGTGGCCATTTGGACATTGCCACGGTTTTTGAATAAACTGTATCAAATGGGCAAGAATTGGAACCAATGAGTATTTTTCCTCTATAGGTCACTTAATAATAAAAATTTAGAAATTGGATTCACTCAGTTTTGAATTTTCTAGAATTAACTATGATTTTTCAAAGTTGGACCAGAAATCTGGAAAATGTGCCAGTGAACAGTACAACGTTTTTAAGAAAAAGAAAAATTTTCAAGTTCACTAAAAAGGCCAAATTGAGTTATCCAAGGCCCAATAGTGGTTCATAAGTGATCAAATGAGTAATTATAGGGGGAAAATAGGAAGTGTCAAAATTAGATCGCCGCACCACCTTTGCTGCACTGCGTCCTCGAGTTCACTAACCAACATCCTTGTGTTCTAAGCCCACCTTCTCTTGACCTCCTTTGTCCAATCTGCCTTTCCATTATAAGTATTTCTGAAATCTTTTCTCTAGATCAGGCTTATTCAATCCTCGCCTTTAGGGCAATTTTGTGACAATGATGAGGGGTACTGAGTCTTTAGCTCGGTAATCGCTTCCACCATCATCATCGAAGCATGTGATGAAGGAGGGAAACTGATTTATTTCTCGTCCCTCACCCATTCACCTCACGCATTTTAGGCACTTCAATCCCTTGGACCTAGAAACACCATTTTCAGGCTTGAGCTCCTAGGCTTTGTTCTCTGCTTCTGTGTCTTCTCAAACCTTCATTCCTTTGCTGCAGTTTTCTCCGTGTTCCTAATTTTTCGCACCGCATATAGAGGAGGATTTCGGTATGCCCCTACCGGAGGAGATGAACGGGGACTTTGATCTCCCTGATGATGCCTCCACTCTTAAGGTTGGAGATAAGAAGGAGATCGGTTAAGGTTTAAAGAAGAAGCTCCTCAAGGAAGGTCAAGGCTAGGACATACCTGAAGTGAGCAATGAAATTGAAGGTAGGGTTCAATTTCATTCTTTTTGCAGAAATGATGTGCTTGGTTACTCGCATTCTGGCGTTGTTCTCATTTATAACTTTTATGCAGTAGTTTGTTCTCTTCAAGAAGAAGCATGAACAATTATTTCACCTCTTTTGCTTACAAGAAACAAATTGTCTATAAAGTCCAATTCTCATGGATCTTTCACCTCCATGTTTTAGTTCTTTTTGTTTACAATAATTATGATAAACTTGAACAATTATTGTACTAGTTATAAAATATCAATTTTTCCATATGATTAAAATGAATCATCTAGTATTTATGTAAACGGAACAAATGATACATGCCAATAAGGAAATAGAGAATGAAAGGGAGAAACACGAAAGAAGAAAAGGATTGACTGTATTAATTCCATACTCTTCCCTTACAACCTGAGCCCATTTTATAAGACTCTGACTTCTTGTATCCTAACGATTTAGTAATAGAAAGCAACAACTCATATGGCACCATACATAACAGAATCAACAGAATACTAACTCATTACCCAACTTACACAAATGACACGTAACAACAAATGAAAATGTGCAGACATTTTCTAATGTAAATTGGTTTAAACCTATTGCTTTACTCTAGCATTTACTCCTTTATTTAATTTGATTTTTCCTGTAATTTTTTGTTTTAGCATTGAATGAAATACTAAGATATCATTTACATATTCTAATTTTGAGATGGCGCTCTGTTGTTTATTGGTTTTGAAACGAAGAGCTAACTCCAACTGGGATTCTATATTGTCATATTCTAATTACTGCACTCCTAGACTCCAAACCCCCTCCTTTGAAAAGACATGTATTTAAAAGTTTAATGATCTGAAACTCAAATTTTCATGGATCTTTCACCTCCCTATTTCAGTTCTTTTTGTTTACAATAATTATGATAAATTTGAACAATTATTCAACCAATTCTTATTCCAATATCCCTTTTACCGCATGTATATGATTTGAATATTCTTCTGTGAGATATGAATCTCTTAATAATAATTTGCCTGCAGTTTTTTTATACACGTCCTTTGGCATGTGACCTCTCTGGTCTTCCTACTATTTACAATGAAGATGAGGAGCAAGATCAAGCTGATGAACAAATCAAGTAAGTCAGTTGCTTGAGGCAGCCTTTGGTGTTTCATGTTAGGTTTCTAAAATATGTCCATACCATACTATTGGAATCTGTTGTTCAATATGTTCAATGATAATATTATTTCAACTCAAGTAAATCTGAATATGATGATGGTGAAGATGAAGATTGATGTTTGATAAAGCTCCAATGGAAGCATGATTTAGTCTTCCTTTTGTGTGAAATGTGTTGTATTATTTTAACTTCTAAATAAATTTATTGTGGAATGTGGATCTTTATGAACTTATGCTGTTTCATTTGATTGTTTGATGTTGAACATTTTGATTGTTTGATCTTTAAGAACTTCCTATCATTTTCATGTAAGAAATACATTATCATTCAAAAGCCTTTGTCTGTATTTTGTGTGGCGGGCACTGAAAAATTTGTGGTGAGTTCATCTTGATATTAACAACATTGATGAATGCAAGCAGGCATAATGATTCCATCTTAAGTTCTACTTTGATGTGGCTCCATAATTGATAAAAATTGCCCCTTATTCTCTTCTTGACAATTTTGGCATCTCCCAACATATTTGTTGCAGAGAAGTCAAGGGCATTGTTATCACTAACCGCAAAGTGTGACAAGAAATTTAAATCAACATATTTTGGGCAGGATAGAGGATGATTATGCAGAAAAGGAGAATCAAATTGAAGTTCTTAGAGCATAGTCAAGCAAAGAAAATTCTAATGTGGATACAAAGATTTCAAGATGCAATAATGAACTGTTAGAACCTCTAGAGCTAGTTCTGCAAATTCTTTCAAGCAACCAGATCCAAATCACTGTATAATGATTGTATTGTTTGAATCTCTTAACTTTTATGTGTTTTTTTAACTTTAAAACTTTTCTCAGACATTATAATGTATGCTTATGGTTAAAGACACTATATACTTGATATTACTATATAAAATTTGTTTTTTAGGTCAATTGTGTAATTAAATAGGATTTGTATATAAAATATTTTTGTAAAAGTATAGTTAATTCATATCTAAAATCAACGACGAATTTAGCGATAGAATTATCAAATATAGATATGCTATGTACATAATTGTCTATTGAACGATGGAATATAATGCATTTAGAGATGAAAAAGTAAGGGATAATATTCTAATTAGTGACAGAATTAGTGAAGGAAATTCCGTTGCTAAATGAAGGAAAATTTAGCGACCCTTATTTTAGTGACGGGTTTTTTTATCACTAAATCCATTTTAGCAATGGAAATTGGGCATTTAGCGGCACATTGTTCCGTCACTAAATGCTGTTTTTCTGGTAGTGGAAAGGGCAAACGATGAGCCTGTCCTGCTTTCACCAATGGCTTCAAAGCTTTCTTTGCAATCCCAATCGAGTCCAAGACACTAATATCCTTCAATGCGAACACATCACGACCGGTCGGCGTCTCAATGTAGAGAGATTTGGATTCCAGCAAGAGACAGCCATAAGACACGATATCCTTGAACACGGATGAGTAGAAGCTAACGGTCTCGTGTCACTCTTTACTCGAGTAAACCTCCTTTCACACCACATATTGGCTAACAACGGCCTCATTGGACTCGACAGCCAAAGGCCCAGAGCCGATAGGAAAGAGAGGTGTGGTGTCTTTTCCGATAGCCAACGGCCGTGATAGCATGCTTCATTCTTTAATAGGAAATTCTTACTCATTTATTAGCTTATGGTGTCTTTTCCGATTAACAAGATGAAAAGGGCTCTTTTTTGGTTGACATATTTACATTTTCATTCTGCCTTGTTGATATATTTGCTATGTGCTAAAGAGGTCTTGCTCTCTTGTGTCTTTTTCAATTAACAAGATGATATATATTTGCATTTTCATTTTGCATTGTTGATATATTTGCATTTTCATTCTGTTTTTTATGTATTCTGGTTTGTAACTCTGATTTGTTAACTTCTTCTGATGAAGTTTTGAGCGACAACACCAAAGAAATATTAGATTAACTAGGAAAATTCTCTCTGGTTTGTAACTAGAATAGGTTTTGAAATCACGTGAAGCCATGGGTTGCAGCTGGCTAGAAGAAAGAATGCATTAATTGCACACATGGGAATGAGATTTGGTGGTAGGGAAAATGCTTCTATTTGTACATGTAAATACTTATTTTTTTTATTGGCCATTTTGGATTTAAATGCATTTTTATCATTTCAATTTTTTTAGAAGTTGTAATTGTAAAATGCTTAGAAAGGACTATAATTTAGGATTCAAATGTTTAAAAAATTGACAACGGTTAGTTTTTTTTTCTTTTTATGGATTTTCCTATAAGTGAGAAAAAAGAAATAATATTTATAAACAGGCCTCTACAGGACATAGGTCAGGTCATGCTGAAAACAGGCCCAGGTGCATGCCTTAAAATAGGCTTGTACATTGGCCACCAACCAGACCAAGCTAGTCTCACACAAAACAGGCCTGACCTGTTTGGGGTGGAATCTGACCTGACCTCTTTACACTCCTACTTGCATATAGATTGTGTGGGGATTACTTACCTACTCACAGTGTTTGGTTCAAAATGATGGCCTTTGATTTGGCCCCAAATCTTCCCAAAAACCAAAAAAGGATAAAGGTTATTAAAGTGGCGTATAAAGAAATAATATTAACGCATGTGTTATTGTTAAAATTTTTATAACTATTATTGTTATTATTAATTTTTTTATGTACCAAACTGTATTTATTCATCGTTCGAAAGCCATGGAAAAGATTGATGAAGTTGTAAATTTCCGATCTTTAATATAAAAATTAATTACTTAATGTAAAATTTAATTTAATAGTTGTTTTTGATATTAAATGTTAAGATATATTTGTCTTCTAAATTACCCCTATTAACACTCCATCAACAAAGTAGCGGGCTTTTCTTGTGCAACCGTGGTTATAGAGCTTCCCTGAAACTTATATAAGTTGCACTTTCTTAATCACCCTTTTCCCTCTTTTACATGTACATTAATTATATCTAATTTTTTCCTCTCATTCTTTCTTATCTATTCTCTCTGCAAATAAATGTATATGTAAAAATAAATTACATCTTTTTACATATTTATTCTTTTTAATTAATTTTAATTTCCATTTCAATATATGTAATTTGACGAGTTATCCCTCTATTTTTTAATTTATTATAAATTCATTTTCAATAATTATTGAATATTAAGAAATGGCAATAAGTCTTAAATTGATATGATGTTCATATTTACCCCTTATTAAAAATTTTCTTTTTCTATATTCATAAACCATTCTCTCTCACGTCCCTCTTTTTTCAATGAGAATCAAATAATTGCAAAATAAAAAACAGTCATTAATAGCCCTCTAATTCAATTGATATCTAAGATAAAAATTTCTTCCACAATAAACTTGTAAGAAAAGCTATAGTAATATATAATAGCATAAAGAAGAGGGAAGTACCTTGTACTGATTGGAATACCTTTTGAGTTACCTCTGTTGATTTTGTTTTACTAAGCAAGCGGACAATTATTAAAATAATGGATTTGGATCTTTCAATTAATAGTGGAAAATACTGGAGACTTTTTAGCTCTGAAGATTGAAATGTTCTTCAATTGTATTATCACCTCTCCAATGTCATTAATTGCCATTTTCATAGCAATAGCCTGACAATAGTAGGACCAACCGCCGCAAAATCACGCAGAGCCTTGTTCTCTTTTGGAAGCAGTGATGTGCCCCCGGAATGGATCTCCTCGCAATTTGTGAAATGATTCCTCTCGACTACTACGCCTTCTTCTGCAAACTTTGGGTCTCATAGTTTCAAATCACTCTCAATTACTCGAAAAGTCGACTCCATCACAATCTTGTTTGACTCGTCACATGATCGCAGTGCCTTCTCCTGCTTCGGTTCTAAATGTCCACTTTTTAGGAGCTGGTCGATCTTACACCTTATAGCACTCACTTTTACCTCCATGACTTTTACCATAATTAAGGCTAGCCCTGTCAATAACCATGACTTTAGTTTGTCGATCGATGACGGATTCAATGATTAACGAAAAGAGATTGATTGGACAGAGGATGATTTATCCGTTCTTCGGTTTAGTACCTTTGACATCAGCGTCGGAGCTGGATGGATCGGATTTGAGAGTTTGAATGCAAAGATTGTAGTGAGGGGTCTGCTTGCAGGTGGTCTCTATCAGAAACACACCGATGGACGTTTAGATTTTGAATGCATGCACACACATGATTTAAAACGAAAGCAATAAAGATTTTCTATTGGTATAATTATGACAAACTACATCTTTTGGCGCTGAGAATTTTATAGCAACAGCCTGACAATGGCAGTAGCAACTGCCGCGAGATCACGCAAAGCCTGGTCTTCATTTGCAAGCGGTGATTTGCCGCCCGGATAGCCTAACTCGCAATTCATAGCATCAAGTCCTATATTTACTAAGCCTTCTTCCGCAAACTTTGGGTCTCCCAATACCAAAGCATCCACAATTTCTGGAAAAATAGACTCCAACTCAGTCTTGTGATCCTCAGCACATGATCTCAGTGCCTTCTCTTGCTTCGGTTCTAGATGTCCCCTTTCTAGGAGTTGCTTGATCTTATCACTTGCAGAGCTCACGTTTACCTTCAAGACTTTCACCAGAATTAATGCGAGCCCTGCTGTGAATAAAATTCACGATTTTAGTTTGTTAATATCTGATTGATCCAATGATTAATGACAAGAGATTGATTTATCCATTTGTGGGTTTATTACCTTTGACATCAGCATGGGAGCTGGAAGGATCGGATTTGAGAGTTTGAACGCAAAGATCGTAGTGAGGGGTCTGCTTGCAGGTGGTCTCTATCAGGTTCTCACAGTGACTGGATGGTGATGATATGAACATTGTGGCAATTGTAAAGATGATTGCTAGCCTCTGAGATTTCAGGTTCTTCGTGATCATGATGATGATTACGGAAATGCTAAGAACGGAGAATGTATCTGTTTCTCAGAATTGAATGGTGCTTGGCCTTTTTTAGCTGGGGCTATATATAGGATGTTATGCAATTAATACAATAATGAATTTGGATCTTTTAATTATTAATGGGCGTTTTTATGGCATTGAAAATTTCAATGTTCATGAATGTCATTACTACCCCTCCTAAATCATTAATTGCCATTTTCTCATTCTAAAAATGTTCTAAAATACTCATATATTCCTATTTATAAAGTAGGAGAGAAATTTTTTTATTTTTATTTACAAATCACCTTGTTAAAATTTTCATATGAATTTTATATATGCCTTCTAATGTATTTTTATTTACGTTTTAACTTCACTTTCATGTGTTATTATGAATATTAAATATGGATAAAATTAAAAAAATTTAATTTTAATTTATAGTTAATGAAGTTTAAGGTTTCCTTGATCTATTTAAACATTAAAATTGGCAACAAAGATAGCGGAACCTCCATAGTCATTACAAGCTCATTTGGATAATTGTAGTGTACTTAATTTTAATTCTTAAATGTTACTCAATATTATGATATTATCTCTCCTAAATTATTAATCATCATTTTCTCTTGCTAAAAATAGTTCTGAAATTCTTCTCTAATCTTATTTATAAGTCACATTTAACAAGTTTTATTTAAAAAAGCAAAACCTTTAACCATATTAACTATATCAATTCAACAATTTTCTGCTTTTATCGTTACTTAATATCTACTATAACACATGAGATGAGCAAAGTTAACATGTAATAAATGAATAATAAAATCGTACATTTGCATGACAAATTTAATGAGGTATTTATAAATACAATTAAATAAAATATTATTTCTTTTCTATAGTAGTATTCTCCCCCATTCTAAATATAGTCGGTGACTAAGATATTAAGAGTCGTAGATTCATTAAATCTTTTTAAATTGAAAAAAAAATGTATCCTTACCCTATTTAAATTTGTCTCACTCTTCTAATCTTTCTTGATATCTAATGTATACCATCAATAAATAAGGGTAGAATTTAAAAAAATGGTAACTAATAACCTTTTACATAACTTAAATTATACCGTGCTCTAAATATAAGACATAATTGAGAAGTAAATTTTGATCATTAATATATAAGACTTTTTATTACATGCTTTCTTTCTAGTGAAAAGGCAATGTACGCAGAACTTGAAAGTTACAATGATGTGGAAAAAAATTATTGGGTGCTTTATTACTAATAGAATGAATATTCATATTAATCGGAGTTATGATTAATTGTTTCTAAAATTTGATAGACATATGAATATATTTCCTCTAGTTGTATTTATAGGGTAGAGAGAGAGAGAGAGAAAATGTTTCATTTAATCATATTTATAAATCACATTATTAATTTCTTCATGTGAATATATAATCGTACCTTTCAATTATTATGTGTTGACTTTTCTTTTATGTATTAAATTTTAAGGTAGAATTAATGAGGTTTCAAATTTTCTTCAATATATATGAAGCATGTTATAAGTGACTTATAAATAAGAGTATATGATTACATGGCAAACAAAAGCAATACAGATTTTCTAGTTAATATAAAAGCATTAAATCCATTGATAATGGTAAATAATTGGAGGCTTTAACACCCCGCAAAATACTCTATATAATATTCAAATTCAGTTCAAAATTACTTTCATGGAAAAAAATGGAAGTTGAAACCCTTTGAATCTTACATGTTGCAAAAAAACGAGAAAAATGTGTTGACAAAATCTTATAATGCATTTTTTAGGAAAAATTCTATTTAAATCTAATCAAAATGCTCAAATCTTATAAACATCTCTTATACTTCTGTCCATGGCACAAAGGGCATGGTTTGGCAGTTCCTTATCATTTCGAATGGATGGGGAAGATGAATTTGATATTAATGACGGGAAATCTTAATGCTTTATAAATGCTCAAATTACTGATTGGCAAAAAGCATTAATTGCAGCAACCATGTGGCAGATTTCGGGTCTGTTTGGATTAGCGGTGGAAGAAGTGATTTTTTGATAGAAATTGTTTTGGAAAATGAATTCTGAGTAAAAGTCAAAAGTGAAACGTGATTTATGTTTGGATTAACGTTGGGAAGATGAATTTTTTGAAAAAGAGAAACTGTTTAGATAAACTTTTGAGAAGTGATTTTTTGTGATAAATTACATAAAAGAACATAAATCTCATTAAGTGACACATATACATATATTTTATTTTAACTATTTGTGATAATTTTGAAGATAAAGACAATGATAAAAAATAAAAAATGAAGTAAATGAAAATATATATAAATTAAATATTAAGAAAAAAGGAAATTTCTTTAAATTAACTACTATTATCACATAAATAATTGCATCATATAATTGTTCAACTAACCAGTAATATAAAATAATTAATTTGATCATAAAATCTGTATAATTTAGTTTCTAGTTGCATCACGAACACGCTGTATATGTGTTGAAGATGATGTTATATTTGGTGAAGATGCATTGCCTGTGTCAGGATTATCAATGCATTCGATAACACTTTCACTTTCAGCTATAAAAAAAAATCCTCATCGATCTCAGAATTTCTTTTGATAAAATTATGTATAACCATTGTAGCACATACAATACGAACTTGCGTTTGGAACTTGTATTCTGGTATGTTTTGTAAAATTGCAAATCTATTCTTCCATGCAATATGGGTGCCTCCCGATTGATGCTACTAATAGGATTAAAGAACGGCAAGAACCAGCAGTGACCTGAGAAACTTCATGCACTATGGGTGCCTCCCGATTGATGCTACTAATAGGTTTTTGTTTTGGGAACCTTCTTGGGTTGCCTTTTAGGAATGGAGTTTTCCATCCCGATAAAAACAATAGAGCCCCAAACAAAGCCATATTCTGCAAGATGTATTTCTCGAAAGGTAGGCCACTTACATTTTCTCATCCCCAAATTTCTTCCATTCAGGTTCATACCATGGCTTCCCCCTGAAAATCAATGAAAAAGATGCTTATAACTAGAGCTGGAAAGCTCTCAGTTGAACCATCTTAATTAAAGGATAGAGTTTGCAATAGTTTCATAATGGTACGTTAATACAACTACAAAGGACAAAACGCCCAAAGCTACCAAGAAAAAAAAAAAGTAGGCTGAACATTCTTGGAAAATAGAATTTAAAACTGAAAACAACACTTCAACATAACAGAAATATATAATAGAGAACGTACTCTTCTGTTACAACGTCTCCTGATTTCATGCATCCAATATATGCCCCATCTTGACCACGATGACGGTCAAGAACTCCAATTAAAGCCTCTGTTAACAAACCAGAAAACAGCAATAAGAATGCCTTCATTGGTTTTAATGAACATAAGCATATGATTAGATGTAAACAAGATCTACTAAGCAAAGATATTAAAATTTAAAAGGTCTTATATCCAGATCGAGGTCGATATTGTCATCAACTTTTACATAAAAGTCAGCATCCCATTCCTGAACGGCAGCACTGAAGAAGAATTTTACTTTTTTAGGCAATTCTTCTTGAGCTTCTTCATGACCTTCCTGGTACGTTAACAAAAACAGTCAAGCTCTAGACTAAACACCAAAAGAGCATCAACCAATATATTTTGTCAAATGAAGAGAACAATGGGTGGTAATTGGAGTCTAATTCAAGTGATAAGGACGAGGTGGGGTGTAGGTGAAGGTCCAAGATTCAAACCCTCCTAATGCTACCCAAAAAAAAGAGCATTGATTAATATGAACTCATAAGGGTTAAAAGCTAATCTTTGCACTAGGCAATAGGCATACATGCGCGCGTGAGCACACAGAACCTGCTTGCAAGTAAATGTAAAAGCCTAACAATGCGCACGTCAACATATAATGAGGCCCGTAGCACAAAGATATGATCTATGTTAAAACCCATATTACAAGTTGGAAAATATAACAATAATAAACAAATAAAAAAATACCTCTTGGCATCCAAGACTCTCTGAAGTTCTTTCTTTGCAAATGACTACCAAATCCAGTATAAACTCTGATGACGGCAAGAAGCCTCTTGTCAGAAGAGTTACTTTGAGCTGGATGGCCTTAAAGATTGTAACACCTCATATTTTCCCCCTATATGTTCATATGAGGTCACTTTTGAACCACTCTTGCCCCATAGATATTAAAATTTGACCCAAATTGGGAACTTGGATTTTAAAAAACATAACAAAAAAGGTGTTACTGTTCACGGGTCATTTTTCTAGATTTCTGGCCCAACTTTGAAAAATCATAATTAATTCTAGAAAAATCGAAATGGAGTTGTTACAATTTCTAAATTTAGCTTATTAAGTTACCTATAAGTGAAAAAATACTCATTTGCCTTAAAAATTGTCCATTTGAATCAATTTATTCTGAAATTATTTTGTTGTCCAATTGGTCAATTCCAGTTTTTCCAGTTTTTACCTTAAACTTTGGAAATTCATATCTTTCAAAATACATATCCAAATTTCGCAAACTCTATATCATTTTAAAGCTCAAGATGTTTAGTTTCTGACTGGAAAGTTTTAACTCATTTGGAGCTCGTTTTCTATTTCTCATTGCCACGTGAAACTGGTCAGTTTTCAGGACCTTTGGAACCCTTTAACTTGAAAAATCAACTTTTCTTAAAATTCACCAAAACCCCTTTTTGGTTCATTAACCCATCTCTTTCATGCATGATTATTTTCTTACTATTACTTAGCATTTTTAACCCATTTTCATGCATGCATCATCACATATTCACAGTGACGGAGCCAGGACCTTCTACCTGTGGGGGCAATTTTTCATTTTCAAACAAATGACAATAGAATTGCTAGTATAGATAATTTGAGTGGGTTCAAATCTTAAAAATTAGTGGGTGCATAACAAAAAGTTGTATGCTATTTATATAAATCCCAAAAGTTGAGTGGGGGCATTTGCCCACACTCACACACATGTGGCTCCACCACTGCATATTCATATGCTACTTCATGTAGAAGTTTAGGGGTTACAAATCACAACACTTCAAATGGAGTTTAGCAACTCATATGATTTACACGAACTTCATGCAAACAAGAGCATCATCTTCATTTATCAATAACATTTTCCTTACCCTTACTTGAGTTTCCACTTACATGGTTAGTTGGTGGATGATGAGATTTTGAAATCCCAATAGCAAAACTAACTAAACAAGAGTATTATGAATGAGCATATTACAACTTTAAAATAAGTGTATGAGCATATAACATGTGGCATGTTCAAACTACATTTTCATGCATATGGCCATAGCAATCAAGACCATATTTCATACACATATCATCCACTTCATTCATCACAAAAATCATGCATCACTCACAACAAAATGTCATAAAACATAGTTTAATTTAGTAGTCTTGCTATCTCAAGATCTTAACTTTTCCTTTTTCACTTTAGGGCTCTCTTGAATAACCTTCCAAATAGATTCTTGAAGGTCTCAACTTCCTAAAGATCATGTCATAATATTCACATGAATATCCAATCATCATAATGCAAGAAAACTTGCAAAAACGCAATAAACTCCCATTTAACTTTTTAAGAACCCTACAAGTTCAAGACTTGATTTTTATGGCCCTTAAGGTTTTTAAAATCCATCTCTTAACTTTACCCCATATAAAACATCATTTTGAAGCCAATGAAACCATCAAAATACTCAAAAACACATCTTTTCTATTTTTTTAGCTTGGACGAAAACAACAAAAATAAGGAAAGGAAAGGTTTTTCAACTTTGCTCATGAAACCATATGTTTCCTTACTTCCAAAACCCCTTTTCTTAGCTTTGATCTACTCAAATACACCTTCCCTTAGACCAAAAGAAATTTGGGCAACACCTCCCCATAAACTTGAGCTTCCCGAAATTTTACAACAACACAAACTAACTAACAACAACCAACAACAAAGTTCATACTACTCAAGAAACAATACTTGCAACCATTTTCCACCTTTAAAACCTTCTCTTTTCCATTTTAAACTCTTGAAATCCTAGCCATCCTCTTCCCAAAAGAGAGGCTCATTCAAGGAACAACTCAAGAGGAAGGTAGTAGAAGTTGCAAGACTCAAGAAAAGAGGAAGATTTGGTTGTTAGAAACCTTTACCTAGAGTTATGGAAGCTTGCAGCTCTTCTTTCTTGCTTGAGGGAGGCTTGATTTTTAGAGAGAAGAAGGAGAAAAATCTGCCTAGAAGAGAGAGGGAAGATGACGTCCAAAATGGAGAAGGAAGAGAGGATTTGTGTTTTTTAAAATTCCATGTTAAATGAGTGTGTGGATGAGAAACATTCTTGGGGATCAAGTCTTGAAATACTTGATAGATATTGTGCCACTTGTCCCCTTTGAATTTCTTACTGAAAAGTGACTTTTCAGGCCCCTTAGGTGTCTGCTTTTCTGGTTGGACCTCTGCCCGGTCCAGTTACTTGATTCAGTGGCACGTATTTCCGTAAAGTAACCTTTACGCATGTAACTACCTTTTTACTTTTTCGGCGATTTTATCTTTCATGTGGCACCATTCCCTAGGCCTCCTTGCCTATGTGGCATCATGTCCTAACCCATAGCATTTTCGGGTTTTCCTCGTAACTCGTCAGGATTCCTCGATTTGTGTGCAACACCGTAAAATGTGCATCCGGCAGCCAATTTTACTTAAGGGCATTAAAAAATTCTATATTTTTTCTTAATACTCGAGCCATTTCTCGTTCCTCAAAATTCTTCTCTAATTTTTCATAATTAATTTTCTAAGAAAATCCTTTTTCGGAGCTTTTGGGCACTGTTGATCTCCGTACTTCGAAACTACCCGCACCAAATACTGGGTAATAATTTTATTAATTACTTTATAGCCCAACTAAACTTTTCTCAGTTTGGGTCTCTGGCGTTTGAGGACTCCTGCTACCTCAAATAATTACATTTCGGTAGGTTGGACCACCAAAATCCCTTAATTACGAAAATGCCATTACTTGTCTTACTTTCCCCATAATTACCAAAATGCCATCACTTTTTCTACTCTTTCTTAATTTCAACTTCACCCTTGGTTGAATTTGACATTTTTTGCCAACTTTGACTTTTGAGTTGACTTTGACTTTTGGTCAACTTTGACTTTTTGTTGATTTTTTTGACCAAATTACCAAAATGTTCTTATATTTGATGACATTTTATACCCTAGGCCTTTTATTCAAAATGATCATTTTACCCTTATCATTTCTTCCAAATGACCATTTTACCTTTTGGTCATTTTTATTCAGAATTTTCAAGAACGGGGATTTAGTCGATCATCCTTTCTTATCTATAAGCATTTTCCTTTTTATTTGTCTTATCTATGGGGTTTAAATCATTTTGTAATTTATCGATTTGATCTTTATTTCAGTTCACGAAATTTGGGATATTAGAGAGATACGCTTGCCTCTTTGCCAATGTACGTTCCGTCTCAGCTTAAACAATCCTCCTCTCTAGGTCCCTGATAATCACACAGATGTCATGGATATTGACAAAGACTAATCCAAGGAAAGAGAGGATAAAACAGGTTGACTTCACCTGCATCCGAGGACCATTAGTTTATCTTCAACTGTAACAACCTTGGGCCTCTGGAAACGGGATCACAGTCATTTAAGGTCAGAAGCTTGCATCAATCAAACAATTTTAACGAGCCATAACCTATCATTCCAAAAAATTAATACTTGTTACAATACATGCAATCTGATATTAGGTAATTTATGTTCAGAAGTATGAAATTAACAACGAAAATCGAGAAATTACGAAGATAAAGACCGCCGCATTATCCCGCTAAAACATGGCCACAAAATCGAGTCCAGATGCAATTTCCACAATCTGGCTGATGCTTTTTTAATTTAAAAAACTCGGAATTGTATAAAAATCTGTAGACCTCGAGTCCAATAAAGATGAAGAAAAAGACAAAGGTAGAAATCTCCAACTCCATATATCGCAAAAGACATCTCAAAATAACCATACTGGTTAAAAAGACAGAGACGCGATCAGCACTAAACGAAAATTGAGCTCCAATCATTGTGCGAAAGTCAAGTGCAGAACCGAAAATTCACAGAAAGGGAAGCATACCGACCAGCGATGTAAAGCCAAGCAACGCAAGAGAACAAAGCCATCACAAGCGACGGCTTTGAGGTCCGAGGAGATTTTGATCTCCCTCGCCCATCGGCTTTCGATGAGGTGGTCGGCAACATCTCCATATTGAGCAAATGGATTCGAATTCACTGCTTGCTTCAAACAGTATTTCAGCGTTTTTGGTTCTGATTCATGCCAATTTCAAGGTGGAAATACTTGTCTAGTTCGAAGCCGAGGCAGATAGCGTGATTGGAGCACATTTCGTGAGCTTTGAAGGAGGAATAACCAGAGCTGGAAGCTACAACCGTAAATAAAATGCCTACCGTGATCCAGAAGCGTGTTTGCTCAGAAGTCGCTTTTGCCGCAGAATGCCTTCTTCATTCATGAACACTTTATCAAACGCTTGAGCTCCAGGTCGATCGTACTTTTGGAGCCCAAAAGGACTTTTTGGGCTCCTGTGCCGCTATGCCAAACACACTCGAAATCAAAAGTTAGAAACCGATTTTTGTATGAAAAAACAGACCCTGATCCTGTCTTTGTCTTTACCCAGGCAAGTGTGTTGACAAGGGAGGTTTAGAAAGCGCGTTGCTGTCTGATTGCTGAAGAGCCCTCTGATTCCACAATGAATGGACGAGGCAGAGTTCAGAAGTGGAAGAAACAAGAAGATAATGAATTAAAAATTAATATTCATTACGCATTTGAGAAAGAAGAGGGTAAAGCAGCGATCTCCATAGTGGTTTAAGACTCGAATGGGTGGGTAATTGATGGTTTTACTATACTTAAACATGTAAATTCTGTTTTTGTTAAAGAATGCGAAGCTTTGTATTGTGTGATCGAAGGAAGTAGGCCACTAGATTGGTGGAGAACATCCTTATTTTAAGGAACTCAAGTTGGAACCATTGTCATGTTTGGATTCATAGAGAAGCAAACTCGGTGGTAGATTGGGTTACCAAGGCTTTACTAAGAGGGTCATGCTCAGATAGACTTTTTTAAAACTTAAATGGAAGCTCTGACATGACACTGCAACACAACATTTAACAAATATATAAAATGAGGAAAATCCCTTTCCAACATGTATTCCTACGTGGAGATTAGTATTACGTGGTAACCATCAGTTGATATTGCTACTGATTTGAGGCTTCCGGAATTTGATTGAATCTCGAAAAATTATCGGGGCATAATTGCTCTAAAGGTGATATTTTCCAGGCAAAAATGATCTTTATTCCAATCATTAATTGCCATTTTCTCGTTCTAAAAAAGTTTTAAAATACACAGATAGTCGTATTAATAAAGAAGAGAGAAAAAATTTTATTTGTTTCTATTTATCAATCACTTCATAGAATTTTTTCATATGAATTCTTTAGTGTTGGATTTACTTTCATATATTATAGTGAACATTAAATATGGATAAAGTTAAAAGTTTTTAATCTTAATTCAAGGTTATTGAACTTTAATATTTCTTTAACCTACACTACTACAAAAAGTATTTTTACGCCCTATTTTTAACTCAATAAACATCATTTCTCGGGGGTGTATATGTGAGGAAAGTAGAAAGTTAGGGTTTACGACGCCCTATATGATGAAAGGTGCGTAGGGCTACCCTACGGGGCCCTACGTATCAATGTAGGGCGTCATAGGTCTCACATACGGCACCCTATAACATTATATAGGGCGCCGTATGTATATTTTTGTTTTTTTAAAAAAATTTCTTCTATTTTATTAACCCCACCTGATTCAGATTACAGTTACATTTTATACACTAGATCAAGTTCAGACATAATAAACACATATCAAGGTTATAATCAAAAGTCATTATGGCGGAGAAACACAAAATTTATCAAGAGTTAGACGTATATATCTAGAAAGTCAAGTCCTTATTGCAACAAAACATAAAAGTCATTATCATTTACTCCTAGCTAGTTGAAACAGGACTAAAGGTAGGGGACTAGTATTATCCTCCCTTGCTCATTAAGAGATCATTTTGATAAATGAAGTGTACCTAATTTTAATTCTTAAATGTTACGCATATCATGATGCTATCTCTCCTAATGCATTAATTGCCATTTTATCTTGCTAGAAATAGTTCGAAAATACTTATTTATTAATAAATCCAAATAGGTTGTATAAACAAAAGTTTTTTATACAACCTATCTGTATTTTCTAACTTTTCATTTAGAATAAGCAAAACTTAAACTATATTAACTATGCCAATTCAAAAACTTTCCATATTTATCCCTATTTAATATCTACTATAACATATGGAAGGGGCAAAGTTACACATAATAAATAAATGGTAAAATTTTACATTTGGATGGAAAATTTAATAACATAACTTATTAAATAGGGATAAAGTTGAAAAGTTATTAAATTTAAAGTATAGTTGATGAGGTTTAGAGTTTTCTTTGGTCTATATAAAATATGCTGGAAATGAATAAATTGAAATACACCGATGGACGTTTAGATTTTGAATGCATGCACACACATGATTTAAAATGAAAGCAATAAAGATTTTCTATTGGTATAATTATGACAAACTACATCTTTTAGCGTTGAGATTTTTATAGCAACAGCCTGACTATGGCAGTAGCAACCGCCGCGAGATCACGCAGAGCCTGGTCTTCATTTGCAAGCGGTGATGTGCCGCCCGGATAGCGTAACTCGCAATTTCTGGCATCAAGTCCTATATTTACTAAGCCTTCTTCCGCCAACTTTGGTTCTCCCAATACCAGAGAATACACAATTTTTGGAAAAATAGACGACATCTCAATATTGTGTGCCTCAGCACACAATCTCAATGCCTTCTCCTGCTTCGGTTCTAGATGTCCCCTTTCGAGGAGTTGCTTGATCTTCTCCCTTGCAGAGCTCACGTTTACCTTCAAGACGTTCACCAGAATTAATGCGAGTCCTGTTGTGAATAAAATTCACGATTTTAGTTTGTTGATCTCTGATTGACCCAATGATTAATGAAAAGAGATTAATTGATGGGTTTATTACCTTTGACATCAGCATCGGAGCTGGAAGGATCAGATTTGAGAATTTGAACGCAAAGATCGTAGTGAGGGGTCTGCTTGCAGGTGGTCTCTACTAGGTTCTCGCAGTGACTGGGTGGTGATGATATGAACAATGTGGCAATTGTAAAGATGATTGCTAGCCTCTGAGATTTCAGGTTCTTCGTGATCATGATGATTACGGAAATGATAAGAACGGAGAATGTATTTGTTTCTCAGAATTGAATGGTGCTTGGCCTTTTTTAGCTGGGGCCATATATAGGATGTTATGCAATTAATACAATAATGAATTTGGATCTTTTAATTAATAATGGACGTTTTAATGGCATTTAAAATTTTAATGTTCGTGAATGTCATTACTACCCCTACGAAATCATTAATTGCCATTTTCTAGAATGTTCTAAAATACTCATATACTCTCAAGTAGAAAGAGAATTTTTTTAATTTTTATTTATAAATCACCTCATTAAATTTTTCTTATGAATTTTATATATTCATTCTAATGTATTTTTATTTACATTTTAACTTTACTCTAATGTATTATTATGAATATTAACTAGGGATAAAATTTGAAAGTTTTTAATTTTAATTTAGAGTTAATGGGGTTTAAGGTTTTGTTTAATCTATTTGAAATATGTTAAAATTTATTTATAAATAAAAATAAAGGTAGTGGAACCTCCATAGTAATTAAGAGCTCATTTTGATAATTGTTGTGTACTTAATTTTAATTCTTAAATGTTACTCAATATTATGATATTATCTCGCCTAAATTATTTATTGTCATTTTCTCTTGCTAAAAAATAGTTCTAAAATACTTCTATAATCTTATTTATAAGTCACAGCACGTTTAACTGAAAATAAGGACAACCTTAAACCACGTTAACTATATCAAGTCAACAACTTTCCACTTTTACTTAATATCCACTATAACATATGAGATGAGTAAAGTCAACACATAATAAATTATAATAAAATTGTACATTCGTATTAAAAATTTAATGAGGTACATATAAATATGATCAAATAAGATGTTATTTCTTTCCTACAGTAGTACTCTGTCCCATTCTAAATATCTTCGGTAAGTTTTACCAATTTCATCAAAACTAAGATATTAAGAGCAGTAGACTCATTAAATCTTTTTTAAATTGAAAAAAATTGTATCCTTACCCTATTTAAATTAGTCTCACACTTATCATCTTTCTTGATATCTAATGTATATCATCAATAAATGAGAGTAGAATTGAAAAAAGGTAACTAATAACCTTTTAGATAACTTAAAATTATGTCGTACCCTAAATATAAAAGATGGTTGAGAGGTAAATTTTGATGATTAATATATAAGACTTTTTATTAGCTGCTTTCTTTCCGGTGAAAAGGTAATGTACGTAGAACTTGAAATTACAATAATCTGGAAAAAAAACCAAAAATTACCGGGTGCTTTATTATTAGTAGAAAGAATATTCATATTAATCGGAGTTATAATTAATTGTTTCTAAAATTTGATAGACATGAATATATTTCCTCCGGTTCTATTTATAGAGCAGAAAGAAAATGTTTTATTTAATCATATTTATAAATCACATTATTAATTATATAATTATACCTTTAATTTATTATGTGTTGATTTTACTCTCACTTGTTGAATTTTAAGGTAGAGTAATAAGGTTTAAAGTTTTCCTTAATGTGTATGAAACATGTTGTAAGTGACTTATAAATAGGACTATCTGAGTATATTGCAAACAAAAGCAATACAGATTTTCTAGGTAATATGAAAGCATTAAATCCATTTATTGCGGTAAATAATGGGAAGCTTTAACACCCCGCAAATTGGTCTATATAATATTCAAATTTAATTCAAAATTACTCTCATGGAAAAAAATGGAAGTTGAAACCCTTTGAATCTTACATGTTGCAGAAAATGAGAAAAATGTGTTGACAAGGGGTCGGTTTGGGAACGTGGTGAGAAATGTTTTTACATAAATCGAGATAAATATGGG
Source organism: Vachellia pachyceras (assembly GCA_025593235.1). Taxonomy (NCBI): domain Eukaryota; kingdom Viridiplantae; phylum Streptophyta; class Magnoliopsida; order Fabales; family Fabaceae; genus Vachellia; species Vachellia pachyceras. The sequence goes on along the minus strand of JANTPZ010144944.1, from coordinate 20,262 downwards.
GAGGAAATTATCTCGTTCTGCAAAAAATTACTGTTGAACTGGCTTTTGACTTTTTCAAATGGAATGGAATGCCAAATAAGCCCATAATCTTAGAATGCATTTAAATCCTTGTATTGAAAATTTTTTTTGGAAAGATTCTATTTAAATCTAATCAAAATGCTCAAATCTTAGAAACATCTCTTATGCTTCTGGTCATGGCACACAGAGCATGGTTTGGCAGTTCCTTATCATTTCGAATGGATGGGGACGATGTATTTGATATTAATGACGGGAAAGCTAAATGCTTTACAAATGCACAAATTACTTATTGGCAAAAAGCATTAATTGCAACAACCATGTGACAGATTTGGAAGGGCAAAAACCGATTTTTGTTTGAAAAAATGGACCCTGTCCTTGTCTTTGTATTTACCCAGGAAAGTGTGTATTGACAAGGGAGTTTGGGAGGTGCGTGGCTAGCTGATTGCTGAAGAGCCTTCTGATTCTGTAATAAATGGAAAGGCAGAGTTTAGAAGCGGAAGAAACCAGAAGGTAATGAATTAAAATTAATATTGATTGTGCTTTTGAGAAAGTAAAACAACGATCTCCATGGTGGTTTGAGACTCAAATGAGTGGCTAATTGATGGTTTTACTATATTTAAATGGGTAAATTATGTTTTTGTTGGAGAATGTGAAGGTTTGTATCATGCAACAAAATATGCTGTGGATAACCAGCTAGAGGAGGTTATTTTTAGCCAGACAACCTACCATTGAATAAGTGTGTAACTGAAAGAAATAGGCAGCTAGATTGGAGGGGAACATCCTTACTTTAAGGAATTCAAGTCGGAACCATTCTCATGCTTGAATTCATATGGAAGCAAACTCGTTGGCAGATTGGGTTACCAAAGGTTTGTTATGGGAGTTATGTTCTAAACCTCCTCCTCCTCAGCTACAACACCTTTTGATGTAGGATCTAAAAGGGTTCTCTTTCGATATTAACTAATATAGATGTTGTTTATTTACATTTTTGTTGTTAGTTTGTGTTTGTTTATTTACCTGTACGAGACACTTTTTTAATTAATGAATACTATTGTTGTTGGAAAAAATGCTCAAAATTCCAAATTGGTCTAAGGTGACCAATTTGGGATCTATGAATGTGATGCTTTTATAACATTGCCTCTCACTTTATGAAAAACTTACCCGGCTTTTGGAGCTCTACGCTGGCACCAGTTGCTTGCAACCCTCTCTGCGTTTTTATTGAACTTGAGAAAAAAGGAGTTACTTGTTAATTGTTAAATTAAATTTGTTAATATCTAAGCATATCTTGTAATTGAAGCACAATAAGTTCATTGCAAAGTGCAACTTCATTGCAAAAATTTTGTTTTGACCAATTAATTTGGCTTCTGAATTTGTTTTTTGAGTTACTGTAAGGTCTTAAAGAAGTGATTTGGTAACTAAAAAGTCTTGATGAAAAGTAACCAGTATAAACTTGTTGTCATTTTTATACTGAGATTTGTCATTACATGCTCTTTAGTCGTTATTGAACTTTTAAATAGTTAAGGGTTTGTTTGGAAGCTATTTTGAAAATAGCTTTTACAGATTCCGAGGTAAAACTTAGGTTTTGGAAAATAGCTTTTGCAGATTATAAAACAAAACCTAGGTTTTGAAAAGTGATTTATGTTTGAAAAATTATTAGATTTTACGAATTTCGATGCAAAAAGTAGGTAGAAAAAAGAAAAAGAAAGTAGGAAAGAGAAGAAAGAAAAAGTAGGAATGAAGAAAGAGAAAGAAAGAAAAAATATGAAAGAGAAAGAAGAAAGAGGTAGGAAAGAGGAAAAAGAAAGAAGGAAAAAGGTAGGAAAGATGAAAGAGGAAAAAGAAAAAAAAAGTAAGAAAAGGAACCTAGATTTTAAACCGAGGTTTTGTAACCAAAATAACTTTTCTGAAAATTTTTTGTGTTTGGACATCTAGGCTTTGTAACCAAATCTAAATTTGGGAATAGCTTTCAATGAAGTCCTAAATCTTTATGACACCTCATAATAATTTTCTCATTTTTCTGCATGTAATGGAAACTACTAAATTTTTAAATTAAAGTTCTCAATATCTGAGTCTGTTTTGTTGTAAGTGTTTGGCAAAGCGATCAAACACCCCAAAGCACGTTCAACCGTGTTTTTCCGTAAAACGAGACAATCTCCTCCACATATTTGTCTCGGCTTGTGTGAATAAGCCCATAAGTACTTCTCCACCGTTTTGTCTCGGTTTGGGACTTGTTGATTTTCAAAATGACAGTTTCTAATATTGATTTAAATAATTTTTGAGTGATTATTGAATCCTGTCTTGTGCAAGTACTTCAAATAATTTAAAATTACAGATCACATTGAAACCTGACAGGTGCAGCATCCATAATGCATAAACATATACAATAAAGTTAGAAGTTTATATGTTTTTTACAATATTTTGTTTTAATAAAAAAGTACATTTCTTTAAATTTCTTAATATTTAATGAGATTAATGATATTCAGTACTTCCAGCAAGCATGGTATCTCTCAGCTTGGACAGATATATTGCCATATTGAACAGACCAATAAAAATACACAATTCCTTTCAAACCAAAATGAAGTAATGATATACAGCATAGAGTACCCAGTAGAGAAGAGTTCCCAGATCTTCCCGCCTTTCTCATGCTTGCAACAAGGTCTGTTTCCTCTTCACTTTCCGCAGTCCAGTCATCATCATCCTCATCTCTATCATCTTTACCTTTCTTCCGCTTTCTTCTAAAGGTCGTCCTCTTCCTCTCTTCAAAATCATCATCCTCATCATCATCTTTGTTACTTTCCTCAAGGAACCAGTTCCAGTTCTTCATGTTTAGAATCATGCCCCCGGGATAGTGCTCAAACTCATACCCCATCGCAACAAAACCAAACCCTGTAATTCCACAATTTTCCATGAGAATCTCAAGTAATTTTGGACACAGGAAATAACTAAATTCCACTGTATTGTTAATCAATGACCAACCGCAAACTTCCATTGCAGGTGTCATTAACAAGAAGTCATGTTGTCCGAAGAGGAGCAAAAAAGTTGTTGATCCTTATTCCGTTATCCAGGGGAATAAAAGGCAAGTGTTAACTAGTATGCTGATCCTGTAATTTTACTTATCACTCTTTTATTTGGTTTCTTGACTAGGTTCTTTTTCTGCAGACTTGGTCTTTTATCAACAAATTCATACAACATATGTGTGTGTCTTACAGTCAGTTTCATTCATAGAGATGGATAGCAGAGTTAATACAGCATTCTTCGAATTTACTAACTCGAAGGAGAAGGTTAATGGCCTACGGATAAACATCCTTCGATTTTGAAGTTAGATTATCAATTTAACACAACCAAATCAAAACATTGATTAATATTTAAAAATAAAAATCGTAGATACGGAAATAAATTTCATTCATCGGATGACCTAGCTCATCGAGTAAACAGAGTGCATAGAAATAACAGATTTAGCAAATTGCTCATTACCTTTAACAGGATCGATTCCAGAAACATCAATGCCCTCAACTATTTACCTATTTTTTTTCTCAGTTTTCTCTCATAAATCTAAGTAAGATAAGTGATAATATTTTCTCTCCACTCTTTTTTCTCTCTCTCAAATTTTCATTTCATTCAAACGGAGCTTGAAACTAGCAATATCTTTTTTGGTTTTGGGCCGAGTGCAATATCTAAACAAAAGCAATAAGAAATAGGTGGGCATGTCCATAGGACCGGAAAGAAATTTGCAATATGTACGCTGTGGTGTAAGATATTTACACGTCCATTCAAATTTAATGAACAGTAAATTCCGGTAAAAAAAATAGTTTTCATTACCAATTTATACCGACATTCTAATTCCCTTAGCCATAATGCCATGAAATATCTTACAATGTCTATATCAGGATATTTCCCACTGACTAATTATAATTAATATTTTTTTGAAATTAATTAACTATATTTTGATATAAGGAGAAGTTGATTAATATTGGGATATTCTAATACTTTATAGTTATTCTAATGGATTAATATAATCTATAGTGTTTATCTTTATTCCTTGAATTTGAAATAATTTGGTTTTGTTGCGATGGGGCATGAGTTTGAACACTATCCCAAGGGCATGATTCTGAACTTGAAGAATTGGAACTGGTTCCTTGAGGAACCTAACAAAGATGATGAAGAAGAGGATGATGATTTTGAAGTGAGGAATAGGACGACCATTAGAAGAAAGCGGAAGAAAGGTAAAGATGATAGAGATGAAGATGATGATGACTGGACTGCGAAAAGTGAAGAGGAAACAGACCTTGTTGCAAGCATGAGAAAGGCGGGAAGATCTGGGTACTCTACTCGGTCAAGAGACCGAAATAAACAAATCAAGGAGAGCAAAGGTAGTAAAAGTTCTGGACGAAAGAAAGCTCCAAGTGTGGATGAAACTCTTGAAGATGAGGAAGATGAGACATTGGGAGGCTTCATTGTTGATGATGAAGAAGAGGATAAAGCAGAGGAAGACAGTGAGGATGAGGAGGAGTTTGAAGAAGATGAAGTGGATGATTAATATTGAAATAGTACTGAACAGATTCTCAGCCGGTGAAAGGATAGCGTAGCTTTGTAAGTCAAAACTACTATTCTGTATCATTACTTCATTTTGTGTTCGATGTTTTGGTTTGGAAGGAACAAGATTAAAGTATGCAAAATGAATAACATTGTAAATAAATAACATTGTACCGTTTCGTGCAATTGGGACAATAAAGTAAATGAATAACATTAAAGTATGCAAAATGAATTTGGAGAATATAATCCTTTTAGTTACGTTTATAAGCAAAGTCTCTGATGTAGGGTAATTCTATATGACAAACAATTTGTTTTTTTAAAAAATTAATGCATTTTATATTTGGCCCCCAATTCATTATATGCTTCTCTCACATATTTTTCCCACCAATTCTCTCTAACTCATTATATCCATAAATAAATGTATATTTGAAAAAAAATTATCCACTGCTTTTGCATTTTTGGTAATATAAAGCTTTGTAAGTCAACACTATCTTGTATCGACATGGTAATATAGATGTCCAACCTGAGAGAGACCATGCTTGCTGGAAGTACTTAATAGTAATATCATTAATCTCATTAAATATTAAGAAATTTAAAGACATATTTTATTAAAACAATATATTATAAGAAGCACATAAATTTCTAGCTTTATTGTATATGTTTATGCATTATGGATGCTACAGCACTGTCAAGTTTCAATGTGGTCCGTAATTTAAAATTATTTTTTCTGCACTGTCATCTAATTCATTTGGCACCAGTCCTTGGCTCTATCACTCCGGACTTGCTGATATCTTCAATGTGATGACTGAGCTAAGTTTAATATCCTTTTCTCCCATATCTCCCTCGATTGCTTGGCTGCCTTAACTTTAAATGAGTTGGGACCTAACGGTTTGATATTTAAATCATCAACTTCTCTAGCTGATATTATCCTTTGTGAAGCATCCGCTGAAGAGGAAGACTATCTTGTTGAGGGCCTTTATAATCTTCCTAGTTTGTTTAATTTCTTTTGCTGTTTATTATCAGCTGTCATTTGAACTTTCCGCAAGTTTTTGATTATCTATGAATAAAGTATCTTCTACTGGTATAAAAAAAACAGAGAACTCTAACATATATATCAACTGAGCTTGCTTGTGTACATCTAAGCCTTACCTGAGACTTGTAAAAAAGACTGCTTAAAAAAATTACATCTAGAAATTAAAAAGTGAAAAAAAAAATTACACTCAAGGACCAAAAGAAGACAAAAAAGGACCGGAGAATAAATTACGAATGAGGATCCGAATTTATGAAACACCATAGAAGGACCAAGATAAAACTATAGCGGTTCAGCTTCGGGTAAAAGCTTATCTTCTTCAAAACAACCATAGTTGCCAGAACAGTACAGAGAGCGAAGAGACGATAGGGATGGGACGGAGAAATAGAGGAGATCCACAATGCCTTCCATTCATTCTTCTTCGCCTTCATTACCCAAGCACAAATCACTAATGAGAATTTGAAGGAGTCAACAGTGAAGGAAGGGTTGTGGCTCACAATGGAAGCTGAGAATAGGGGAGAACTAATCAAAGCCCATTGTGGCCAGATTGAGAAGCTGACGTCTCAAAGTGTGAAGAGAAAGGGGAAGCGATGATGGAGAGGAGGTACCTAAATGTTTTCGCTCATGGTTGTGGTTCTATGGTGCAAAGACAAGTGCTGAAGAGTGGGAGAGGAAGAAGGAGAGGGGCGGAGGCTAAAGAAGGTGCTTATTCCCTTGTGACTTGTGACGAAGACAATGGAAGGAAGGCTACAACTCTGCTTGTAAAACTTTAATATTAAGTAAAATTAAAGTAATATTGTTCCCTATTAAGTAAAATTAAAGTAATAATAAAAATTTATGAATGAAAATATCTAAGAATAAAATTACCCTTAGTCTTCTTCTTCTTCTTCTTTTGCATACTCATATACCCCTTAGGCTTCAGGTCCTATAAATGTGTATTTAGATTTATCTATTATTATTATACACTTATGATTTAAAAAAAATTATAGGATCTTGCAATTTCCAAGTTTCATCAACTTATGAAAGTCTTCTTCTAGAATCAAATGACACATACTTAAAATGATGTTCAAAGTAGAAAGTTTCATTTTTGCAAGCAATAATATAGAAAATAGATAACTCCTAAGTGTTTAAAGTGACTCTATTATTCCTCTCTTGTTTCTCCAAACTCTTCCCTTCTCTCTCTCTTCATCTCCATTGTCATTCGCTGATAACTTGAATAGGATTTGCACCATGTCTCTGTTAAGTGTGAGTTGTTGAAATACTACATTGAACTCATAAATACGTTTAACTCATTTAATATAGAAGCATAAAGTTAATTACATGATAGTATATAGGATCATAGTGCACTTCATTCTTTTCTTTTAATAGAAGGCGGTAGAGCACAGAAAGGTCCAAAAATAGAACCAATGGAAGAAGTAGAAATACTAATGACAATGGGATGTTTAAAGGTACCATCTTGTGATCCAAGAAACTAAAACGTCACAATTGAATAGGTCTGGAGGGAAAGTGGTAGTGTTACACTGATACTAACATTGGCATGTAACCATAAATATTATTATGTTGTTTATTTTTTACCCTTTAATCCTTCTGATCCGCTTTTAGTGTTATCAGTTCATTTTAAGCACTCTTATCACTAGTTCATTTGAAATTTATTTGTTTTTTTTATCTTCTATGTTTTAGTTACATGAATATTTCATAAAAATATTTATTTTAATTTCATCTTATATATTTTATACATTTTATCTTATCAAATATTTAGAAAATTTAATATTGGGTTAAAGTACAAATTTATTCTAAAAGTTTTCTCATGAGCAATGCTGCATCCGGAAGTTTGTAAACAGAGCAATGTCACCCCTTAATATTAAAAATGTTATAGTCAACACCCATTTTTTAATAGTCAACGTCCATTTTTTAACCCTTTAATGTTGTTCCTAACAAAACCTTTGGGGCAACATTACTCCTAAAAAGACTTCCAAAGTAAATTTACATATTAATCCTTTAATATTTTTTTAAGGTAACGCCTTTATGTCTAAGTACATAGAGAGGGTATTACGTTTTGGTACTAATTGGGATGAAAATGAAATTTATTGAGTTTTGAGATAGTTAAAAAGTGATATGTATATATAATTAGAAGGCTTATTGACCCTAGTTTAAGAGGGAATCAAAATAAACTGTGAACGATTTATCAATGTATAGTGACAGTGTGATCTAAGTCATCCCAATGCTTACCAGACATGAAAATGCAAGGGCCGTAAACTAAAACGCAACTGCTAATACCATTTAATGAAATCTAATGCAAATATAAACCATACATTAAAATGTCTAAATTAACTCCTTGGCATTCTTATACTCAATCGTCATCTCATTGGACGCTGTTATATGGAGAAATACTTGCATATTAGAGGAGTGTGGCATCATTCATACTGGAACCACTAAAAATATTCTAAATGTCTCTTATTATATATCGTACATCCCATAAATTTCTCTTAATTATACCATTGTAATAAATATTTATTAGAAAAAAAGAGAAATAATTAGAAAAATTTTATCGAATATGGGACCACAATATAGGGATATTTGAAACATTTTCATTGCGTAGAGTACGGATAATGTGATACTCCTATACCCAGTGAGAGGTCGGGGGAATAATTGTAAGGAAAAAGTGATTTGATTGCTCAAGCCATCAAACTTGTCTTTTTTACCTTAAATCAAGGTATAGTGCAAGCTAATTAAAATTCATAGACCCAAAACTGGAATTATGTAGTTTCCTTCCTCTCAAGGTAACATTAAGGAATCAAACGGTAAGTGACGTCGTTTGTGCGCATACCCAGTCATGAAAAGTGCCTGTTAAAGTGGCTGTATCATAATTCAACCAAGCCCTATAAATAGGAATTTCATTGATGGAGAAATTGCAAATCCTTCTAAAGAGTAACAAGCCAAAGGATAGGTAGAGAAACCATTTGCATTCATGTCACAGGACTTTACTTTTTTAAGGTGGGTGTGGAATTATTAACTTGCACGCATTACATAGGTTTTGGTTTTATACGTACTCAACGAATTCGCCATTATTTTTCCTGTGGCATTCAAAAGGATATCATTGGCAATATACGTATACACTATTTTAGTCGCTTTTTTTTTTTAAAGCTCTTCCAGAAATCTAAGTTTGATTTCAATACCTAAGTTTCAAAACTTAGGTTTTGTCCAAGCACAAAAAATTTTCACAAAAACTATTTTAGTTACAAAATCTCTGTTTGAAACCTAGGTTTTCTCTTTCCTACTTTTTCCTTTTTTCATACTTTTTGTTCTTTCATCTTTCCTATTTTTTTTCCTTTTTCTCTTTCATCTTTCATACTTTTTTCTTTCTTTCTTTCTCTTTCGTACTTTTCATTCTTTCTTTTTCCTCTTTTCTACCTAATTTTTTGTATCAAAATCCATAAAAGTTAATAACTTCTCAAACATAGAGCTTGTTTGAGTGTGAGGTTGAAAATAGCTTTTACAGATTCTGAGGTAAAACCTAGGTTTTAGAGAATAGATTTTGAAAAATAGCTTTTACAGATTTCGAGGCAAAACCTAGGTTTTGAAAAGTGATTTATATTTGGGAAGTTATTAGCTTTTACAGATTCAGAGGCAAAAAAGTGGGTATAAAAGATGAAAGTATGAAAGAGAAAGAAAGAAAGAGGAAAGAGGAAAAAGTAGGAAAGAGAAAACCTAGGTTTCAAACTGAGGTTTTGTAACCAAAATAGCTTTTGGGAAAAAAAATTTTGCTTGGACAAAACCTGGGTTTTGAGGTAAAACCTAAGTTTTGAACTCAAACCTAGGTTCTAGAATTGGTTGCCAAACAAGCCCATAAATCACTTTTCAAAACCTAGGTTTTGCCTCGGAATCTGTAAACGCTATTTTCCAAAATGTATTCTCCAAAATCTAGATTTTACCTCGAAATCTGTAAAAATTATTTTCAATAGCTTCCAAGTAAACCCTTAGTCGCTTTTTATATAGTAGATTTATTAATCGAAATGCTATTTTACCTTCATCTTGAATGCCCCTTGTATGTAAGCCGCAAATTGTGGGAAAATTCTATTCTTTAACGGTGGGTGCCTTCTAGGCTACATCCACACCCAAGTAGTGAATCTCTCGTGACAATTATCACATCTCATTGGGCGCCGTTATTATAGAGAAATGCTTGCATATTAGAGAAGGAGTGTCGCGTCATTCATACTTTACCTAATAAAAATATTTTAAATGTCTCTTGTAGATATCATATCCCATAAATTTTTTTAATAATTTATTTTTTATAACCCATTATAATGAATATTTATTAGGTAAAAAGAGAAATAATTAGGAAAATTTTATGAAATATGAGACCATAATATTGGGACATTTGAAACATTTTCGTTGAGTAGAGTATGGATAATATGATACTCCTAGAGTATCTAAGTATTTCTTACTATTATTACGTTCTCTGCATTAATTACTGTTTTATCCCATTAATCTTTTCCCCAGGCCTTTTAATTCTTATTATCTAACTTGTTTTCTTCCTTCTTTAAGTTATATATTCTCTGCATTAATTACTCGCTTATCCCCAATTATTTTATCATTTCAATATACATTTAGTCATTCCGTGATGTATACCTTACTTTTTGAAATTTCAATAAAACTCTATAGTCACATGGGGGCCTAGCTCTGAAGATTTAAATGTTCTTCAATTGCCATTATTACCTCTCCAATATCATTAATTGCCATTTTCTCTTTCTAAAAAATAATGTTCCTAAAATATTGAGCCCATTTGAGAATGCAGTAGAGAAGTTCTTTTACATAAGTTGAGGTAAATATGTGAACGGGATTATCTCGTTTTACAAAAATAATAATATTGAATGTGCGTTTGATTTTCCTTAACGCTCCACCAAACAACTTCATTCTATCATATCGCTGTTACTCTCATCTCTTCCACCATCGCAGGCACTTGGTTTGCCGCTTCTTCTTTTCTCTTCCTGTCTTCTCCAGTCATCCACGCAGTATTGAGTTGGCAACAAGTTTTATTACCCATTGATACCACGTGGGATGACTCATGTGGGTTAGATAATACAATGACAATGACATAAAATATTGAAAAAAGGGATTTAATTATATGATCCAGTTAAAAATTTAGAAACTGAGTTACATTGAGTCATTGTTGAGGAATCAAGTTATAAATAGGCAAAATTTGAAGAATTAAATGATTAATTATCTTGTATGAATACATAATTTTAATTTCTCTCAATTGGTATGAATATGATAAAGTACTTCTTAAGACGTTTAGATTTTTATAGCAATAGCCTATGAGATTTCAGGTTTTTCATGATCATGATGATGAATATGGAAATGATAAGAATGGAGACTGTATTATATTTCTCAGAATTGAATGGTGCTTGGTCTTTTTTTAGCTGGGGCTATATATATAGGATGTTATGCAATTATTAATACAATAATGAATTTGGATCTTTCAATTAATAATGGATGTTTTTATTGCATGGAAAATTTTAATGTTTTTAAATGTCATTAATGAGGCTCCTACATCATTAAGGGATAAACATCATTTTTGCCCCGGAAGTATCATATCTAGAGCAATTATGCGCCGGAGGGATTCAATTAGACCGCAACAGTCCCAAATCAATAGCAATGTCAACTTGAGTATACGGAGACATCAACTGATGTTGCCCCGTAATACTAACCTCCACATAGGAATACACATTGGAAAGGGAGGGAGTGGTGTACCTACTTCTCCCAGGGTGTTTCCTAAACAATGCTCCCAACAAGAAATCAGTGATGATGTGGCCATCGGAGTCCTGGCTTTAAACTTCTTAGCGGCAATTTCTTTAGCCATGTTATCCAGAACCAGAGGTATTTCTGAATCAAACAGGATTAGAAGATAATAATAGCCATCAAGAGGTTTAGGGACCACATCGTACTTGTCATTTGAAGGATCCCAGAATAAGGAGAAGGCACAATGACAGAGTTCTCGCTGAAACAAGAGATCATGTCTCTCATTTCTGCAAGGGTTGAAGATCGAAACTTCAGAAGAAACCCACAAAAAAGGCAAAAAATAAAACTTTTACTAGTTCTGGGGATTTATGCGAGTAAATTAGAATATCCATCAATGGAATTTTGACTGGGTCTATATTTTCTGAGATGGAAGCTCAGAGGAAGAAGATAAATGAGAAATCTTGGCATTCAGACAGACCAAAAATTACCCTTTAGAGCTTGTTTGTTTCATTTTCCAAAATCCAGATTTCTTTTCAAAACTTAGATTTTACTTTAAAATTTAGGTTTTGTTCAAGTATTTACTTTAAAAAAAATTATTTTCTTGTCAAATAACCCTTCTCTCCTAATAAATTTTCTCTTTCATAATTTTTCTTTCTTTCTTTTTCATCTTTTCTACCTACGTTTTGCCATGGAATCTATAAAAGCCAAAACTTCTCAAACACAATCACTTTTTTAAAACCCAAGTTTTACTTTGGAATCCGTAAAAGTTATTCTCTAAAACTTAAGTTTTGTCTCAAAATCCGTAAAAGTTATGTTTAAAAGGACATCCAAACGAGCCCTTAATCTCACTCTCTCAAAAATATGAATCTCAAGATAAAGAAAAGAGGATTGAAGAAGAAACCTAAGCGTTGTTCTTTTCTTAATGCGTAATTGCCCTATTGATGCTACCAAAACTTAATTAGGAAGATTTAGTCTCAGGTCCCAAATAAGCAAAATATTTAAGGAATAGTCCTATAAAGAAAAATATTTAATGAAAGGTCCCATTCACAACATGATATGTTGTCAACACAACACATGGTTACCTTATATTGTCAATGTGACCCCTCATTAAATATTTTTCTTCATGAGATCATTCCTTAAATATTTTGTTTATTTGGTACCTGAGATTAAATCTCCCACTTAATTATGCATCGCATTTGTACTGGTCGTAAAAATAATATATGGTAAATTAATGTCAATCCCACAGAGATTCAATCTAATAGATAACTAGGCACTAGAAATATAAATTTCATTTAAGTTGAGCAATCGAATATGAATAATAAAAATATAAATTTAAATGAAACTAAAATATTAATCCTAAAGCACTAGAAAATGATAATTGACACAAGGGATCTAAAGTGGCTAATCCCTTCTTTAAGTTTTAGAACATGTAATTATCCAAATATATATTTAAATTTAACCGGTTAATCTAGAGTATAAATAAATGGTGTGTCTTTCGATCATCTATATCTCTCTCAAATAAAACTATTATTCCTAAATAGATAATCAAAAGGCATTAACTCAAATTATCTCATACTAATATGATTATATAAGTCTCGTATGTATATTTCTATACTAAAGTTAAATTAGAATAAATTCTAATTTCACATTACTCAATTTAAAGGTCCAATTAAGATCCCCTTCTGAGGTTAATCTTAATTCCCAACATTCATACTTAATGGTGATCAGGCACTAAACAAACAATAAGATTTAAACTGAATAAACACAATTAAAATTAAATATAAATGAATGGTTTAAACATGTTTAAATTTTTAGATCAGTTTATAGCTACTCTGTATTCAAAGAAAGTTAGTCACGTGGCTTCAATTAAACCAAGAATAAAACTCAAGAAAAGCGTAAAGATAATAAAGCAAGAGTTGACGCTAATGACTAGGTGAAACGTGGGTGCGCCTCTGATTAATATTGATCCCTTCCTTATACTGTGGGGACCTCCAGCAACCTCTTTTCTATGATACATATAGGCGTGCTTGCGTGGATCTTGATGTGCTTCTTTGGCTTATCTCATATATATCTATTGCGTGATGTGTGGTCCCATATCTATGTCTATATACATATATATATTAACTGTTGCCGCCACATTCTTCCTTCTTTCTTTTGTTTTCTTTTTCTTCTTTTCTTTTATTCTTTCTTTATTTATGATATCGTCTTTTTATATACTTCCTAAAAAATAACAAGATGATAAAATAAATGAAAATAAAAAATAGAAATAAAAATTAATAAAAGCTTTAAATTATTATTATGTGCTTTGATTTTATGAATCCATGAGATAATGCATATATTTGCTATTTTAAATTTAAAATTTTTTAAAATAATGAATCCATAAGATAATGCACTATCGGATATATTTCTCATTTTAAACTCAAAATCATTTAAATTTATATTAATAACTATTCAAATATCTCAAAAATATGTTTCAATTATACTAAAAATTGAAGAGTTTTTACCTAATATCAAAGATATAAACTCTCCAAACATATGTTGAGCTGAGTATTATTAGACATGCATCTTAACCATAGAATAAATCACCTAGTGTTTTTTTTTGTTTTTTCCCCTGATTATTGGAACTTTCAAGTTCTACGTACTATGCCTTTCCATTAATTAGAAAGAAGTAAAAGCAGTTGATAGCAAAGCCACACAATAGAGGACGACCACACGGCTTGCCCAGTACTAATAATCACCAAGTTGATGATAATGACACCTAACAAATTCGTCTTACAGTAGTAGAGCACAATCTCAAAAGGCACACTAAGCTCAGTCGATCAAAATGCTAAGAAATATATTTAGATGCAAAACAAAGTAAACAGCCATGTAGCTAAGATGATTATTGTAAATTTTTTTGAAAATATTTTTAAGAATTAGTAAAACTAAGACAACCATGGAATTTTTAAAAAGATGCATTTTGGATGATAACTATAGAACAATAATAAATATCACGGTTTTTCATACTAGTTGTATATTGATTTTCTTCATATTTAAGCATTTAGTTCTATTACTATAAATTATTGTTGTTGTTATTATTTTTAAGCCTATATTCATATTAAGATATTAATGATCAGTTTGATTTTCTTAACATTGATTTCAAGGAATACATGTTTAGGTGTTTTTCATTCAACGTTAACTTTCCTATTATTAGCAAATTTTCCTGTATTATTTTGAACATCATAACAAGTTGTTGTATGTCATAAGAAGTAAAGGTCATTAAAGTGGTACATTAATATTATTACATCCTGAAATTAAGGGTTGGCTAGTTCCTAGTGGGCTCCTACTCCTAGTCGAATGAAGTTACAATACTTCTATCGGTGTTGATTTTTCTTTATATAGTAATATTTTTAATGGATTAATTAATAGTGGAGTTTTTTTAGCTTCAAAAAATTAAAAGTTCTTAAATGTTTACAACCTCTCTTAACTCATTAATTGCCATATTCTTTTTTAGGATGGGGATTAATTGTCAAATTCTTTCTACATAATTCGTTCTATAAAATATTTCTGACAAAAAAAATGAAATCATTATGTTTAGTACCTAAATAATAATAATAAATTTATTATTATTCTAAAAGTTTTCTCATGAGCAATGCTGCTTCCGCAAGTTTGTAAACAGAGCAATGTCACCCCTTAATATTAAAAATGTTATAGTTAACACCCACTTTTTAATAGTCAACGTTCTTTTTTAACCCTTTAATCTTTTGTTCCTAACAAAACTTTTAGAGCAACATTACTTCTAAAAAATTTTCAGAGTAAATTTAATCATTAACGCTTTAATATTTTTTTAAACTAATTCCTTTATGTCAATTTTGAATAAGTACATAGAGAGGGTATTACGTTTTGGTACTAATTGGGATGAAAATGAAATTTATTGAATTTTGAGATAGTTAAAAAGTGATATGTATATATAATTAGACGGCTTATTGACCCTAGTTTAAGAGGGAATCAAAATAAACTATAAAAGATTTACCAATGTGTAGTGACATTGCGATCTAAGTCATCTCCCAATGCTTACCAGACATGAAAATGCAAGGGCCGTAAGCTAAAACGCAACTACTAATACCATTTAATGAAATCTAATGCAAATATAAACCATGCATTAAAATGTCTAAATAAACTCCTTGGCATTCTTGTACTCAATCGTCATCTCATTGGACACAGTTATTATGGAGAAATACTTACGTATTATAGGAGTATCATGTCATTTATACTCTATCCAGTAAAAATATTTCAAATGTCTCTTATTATAGATTCTATATTTCATAATTTTCTCCTAATTATACTATTGTAATAAATATTTATTAGGGAAAAAGAAAAATAATTAAAAAAATTTTATGGAATATGGGATCACAATATAGGGACATTTGAAACATTTTCATTTGATAGAGTATAAATAACATGATACTCTTAGAGTATGTAAGTATTTCTCGTTATTATGTTCTCTGCATTAATTACTCTTTTATCCCATTAATCTTTTCCCCCAGGTCTTTTAATTCTTATTATCTAACTTGTTTTCTTCCTTCTTTAAGTTATATAAGTTCTCTGCATTAATTACTCTCTTATCCCCAAGTATTTTATATTATTTTATCATTTCAATATACATTTAGTCATTCCGTCATGTATAACTTATTTTTTGAAATTTCAATAAAACTCTATAATAACATGGGGGGCCTAACTCTACTTAATTATAAAACTTTAATATTGTTCCCTATTAAGTAAAATTAAAGTAATATTAAAAATTTATGAATGAAAATATCTAAGAATACAATTATCCTTGATCTTCTTCTTCCTCTTCTTTTGCCAACTCATATACCCCTTAGGCTTCAAGTCCTATAAATATGTATTTTGATTTATCTATTATTATTATTATTATTATTATTATTATTATACACTTATGCTTTAAAAAAATTATAGGATGTTGCAACTTCCAAGTTTCATCAACTTATGAAAGTCTTCTTCTAGCAATCAAATGACATATACTTAAAATGATATTCAAAATAGAAAGTTTCATTTTTGCATGCAATAATATAGAAAACAGATAACTCCTAAGTGTTGAAAGTGACTCCATTATTCCTCTATTGTTTCTCCAAACTCTTCCATTTCTCTCTTCATCTTCATTGTCATTTGTTGATAACTTGAATTGGATTCGCACCATGTCTCTGTTAAGTGTGAGTTGTTGAAATACTTCATTGAACTCATAAATATGTTTAACTCCTTTAATATAGAAGCATGAAGTTAATTGCATGATAGTATATATAGGATCATAGGGCACTTCATTATTTTCTTTTAGTAGAAGGCGGTAGGGCAGAGAAAGGTCCAAAAATAGAACCAATGGAAGAACTAGAAATTAAATATTAATGACAATGGGATGTTTAAAGGTAACACCTTGTGATCCTAGAAACTAAAACGTCCAATTGAATAGGTTTGGAGGGAAAGTGGTAGTGTTACACTGATACTAACATTGGCATGTAACCTTAAATATTATTTATTACTAATGTCACATATTTGTCTATATATATCCTGTGTCTCTCACACACACTCACACACACATACTCTGAATCATTGTCCTCCTCCGACGAACAGAACCCCCTTCGGACGATCTCTGATCCTTCACTATATATTTGCATTTCAGTGTCACTTTCTTCAGGTGAACGATAGCTCAAACTTGCATTAGTTTTTTCGAGTTGGGTATTTGCATTTCACAAAGTAACTTTGTAGTGATCGCGCTTTCTTCTTCTGGCTCCCATTCTCTGGTTATTGCCATGTCCGCAAAATTTTCTTATATATTTATTTGTCCTCTGATCTGAACCTTATTCTCTTTCTCTCTGATTAAGTAGTTCACTTCTCCTTCCTCACTTCATTTTAGAGTCCCTCTTCCTTACTTTTCCAGTTGTATGATATTTCCATGCATAATACTGATGATTTGGTTGTGTAATAATATATATACCGTTATGATTTATGACTTTCATTATTCTAACTCTCTCAAGCCTGCAGAAAACGGTGCTCTACATTAACATAATGGCCGTCTCTGTGGTGTTTATATTAGCCATCATCTCGTGTTTCATTCTAGGCCATGGCCTCCTCACCCAATCAACAAATCAACCGTATAGAACGGCCTTCCATTTCCAGCCCGCTAAGAACTGGATGAACGGTGTGTGTGTGTTTATAATATATATATATATATATATATTTATATTATACTACTTTCCTTTCTTTAATTTCCTCTTTGTCGTCATGTCTCTCACATTTTTTCTTTTCCTCTCTTTGTTTTGCCAATTTGAAATGGTATGCTGAAAATGGATATCTGGGCGTACGTGTTTTGCAGATCCCACTGGTTACCTCTATACTCTCTCTCTCTCTCTACACACACACACACACATATTTGATATCAAGTCTATACATTATTTGGCCGCCCTTTCCATTTTGCGGAAAAATATAGAAAGATGCAATTGGAAAACATCTATTATCATCTAATAAAGTAAGACATTTTTTAATCCCTAAATTAATACATGACGTCTAAAATAAATACAAATATATTTCAAAGCATTCGTTTTCTTCGAGTGAATTACCGTGGTTCTTATGTTTCTTTGTATTTACTTAAAAAAAACTGAACGTTATCATGCCCTCATTGAAGAAAAATTGCCACACACATACGTATATAAACTATGGATCACAAATGTAAATAATTACACTTGACTAGAACACGCTCAGATGTTAAGGTATGGATACCAGTTGTTCTGTATATGTTAAAGCTAGAAAATCAAAGTTTGCACTAACTTCGTAACAATTTTTATGTTAGGGCCTGTGAGATTCAAGGGGTTGTACCACTTGTTCTACCAGTACAACCCTGAAAGTGCTAATGTGACTCAGGGAAAGATTGTGTGGGGCCATTCAGTGTCAAAGGATCTCGTTGATTGGACCATACTAGACACGGCCATATATCCATCTCAGCCATTCGATATCAACGGTGCTTGGTCAGGATCAGCCACCATTCTTCCAGGTGGCAAGCCTGCCATTCTCTACACCGGGGTTGACCTGCGCCATCATCAAGTCCAAAACTTGGCATACCCCAAAAATGCCTCGGACCCATACCTTAGGGAATGGGTTAAGATCCCACAGAACCCCTTAATGGCTCCTACTAGGGCTAATGGGATCAATTCAAGCTCATTCAGGGACCCTACCACTGCTTGGTTAGGCAATGATGGGCACTATAGAGTCCTAGTTGGGAACGCAAGAGACACTACTGGAAGGGCTCTATTGTATAGGAGCAAAGATTTTGTGCATTGGGTTCAAGCCAAACGCCCTCTTTACTCCGCCAAAGGCACTGGAATGTGGGAGTGTCCTGATTTCTTTCCACTTTTGTCTAAATTCATGTATGGGGTTGATACTTCCGATGATGGACCGGCTGTTAGGCACGTTCTTAAGGTTAGTTTGGACAATAATAAACATGATTACTATCTCATCGGGACTTACGACGCCAAAAATGATAGGTTTATCCCGGATACAGGATTCCAAAATGTTGATTCTGTCCTGAGATATGATTATGGGAAATATTATGCTTCCAAGACCTTTTTGGATGATGCAACAAAGAGAAGGTTGTTGTTAGGTTGGGTCAACGAATCCTCAAGACCTGTTGTTTATACCAACAGAGGATGGTCAGGAATACATGTAAGTTGACGGTATATTTATATTTCTTTGGAAACAAACTCATTGATACTTTCAAAAACATGTCAAGTTGATGAAGACGCAATCTAGCAACTACATGTCTATATATGCATTGTGTCAATTTGAACTGAATAATTTACTAAAGATAATGTATTAAATTAACATGTGGGTTTAATTTGTAGGCTATACCAAGGGTGATTTGGCTCCACAAATCTGGGAATCAATTGGTGCAATGGCCGGTGATCGAAATTGAGAAGCTAAGAGCAAAACCAATCAGCTGGCCAACCCGGGTGCTCAAGGCTGGTCGACACATTCAAGTCACCGGTGTCACGGCTGCACAAGTAGATTTTAATTAAGAACCCCTACTTTATGTTAATTTGTTTATATATGCACATCTCTATCTTGCATATTTACAATAAATAATTTAGAATAATCAGTTCGGGATTACATGAACCAGTAATAAATAAAGTCTAAAAGTCACACGTCACGTGTATGATTGACGGCCATAAACGTAGCCACTTTCAATTAAAAGGTTATACCTATTTGTGGTACCTGAAATTGATGTCCTGGTTGAACAATTAATTTCCTGCTTCGTATGTGCAGGCTGATGTTGAGGTTTCGTTCGAAGCAAGTGAGTTTGGGAAGGCAGAAGTGTTGGACCATTGGGTCAAGCCTCAGCTTCTTTGTATCAGTAAGGGTGCAGCAGTAAAAGGTGGATTGGGACCCTTTGGATTGCTTGCGTTTGCGTCGGAAGACTTGAAAGAATATACAGCGGTCTTCTTCAGAATCTTCATATACCAACGCAGACCTTTGGTCCTCTTCTGCAGCGATCAAAGCAAGTCTTCGATGGATTATAAAGATAATGATCTCTCCACTTACGGCACCTTTCTTGATGTTGACCCTTCTTATGAGAACCTCTCACTTAGAAGCTTGGTAAGTTGCAACCTCTTATACTAACTTCATTCATGCATTGTGTTTGATAATGAATGCTTCAAAAGTGTAGTGTCATCAACCTACAATAATCTTTCCGTATCAACTAACATATGACTTTGACCTTCCTTGGCAGATTGATCACTCAGTAGTCGAGAGTTTTGGGGGTGAAGGTAGGGCAGTGATCACAGCCAGAGTTTACCCCACAATGGCAATCAATGATGAGGCTCAACTTTACGTCTTCAATTATGGAACTGCCCATGTCAAGATCACCAGATTGAGTGCTTGGAGCATGAAGAACGCACAAA
>JANTPZ010144943.1:0-30185 GCA_025593235.1 Vachellia pachyceras | reverse complement strand
CTGGGGAGGAAGAAAATTAAAGGAACCAGCGGGGACCCCTTTGCGTTGCGTGCATGGGTCGATGACAGTCTTCTTTTGTATAGTTCTTTGCTTTGTTTTGGAAAAGTTGGGATCCGAGTACCATTTACCAAGTCATGGTATTTTTTTTTTCATTGCTCGCTTCCAAAGAAATTTTTTAATTTTTAATTAATATATTATCCTAAATATGCAAACTAGCATTAATTATTATAATTATTTTGTGGACTATGTTCCTTTTTACTACCCTGCATGTATTGTTGGGATTTATACGTTAGGAAAGGCCGTCAGGAGTCTCAGTCATGTATCTCCCTCCCATGTTCATATAATGACCATTGCCATGAAATAATGAAGCTGCTGCGGAACCAGCTGGGTATATAGATAGATCGGATGAGGTCGTCTCCTCCTTCTTTTTTTTGCCAGACGTCTCCTCCTTCTTAATACTCATGTTTCAGGGACCATATCATACGAGTCACATGTCACAATTAACCAAACTCACCCTAATTAATGCTAATCTGTTGTATAGGCTTAGCTACACACTTCATTCCCCTTTCCTCACACATGGCTGGAAATTGATCGCTTCATCTTTATTCAACTTTTCAAAGTCGCTTGCAACTTGACATGATACAACTATATATCCTTCAATCTTCACCACAATAATAATGCATATGTAAACTTCAATAATGCGCACGAATTTATTAGACAAGGCTACATAGAGCCAGCAGCAACGAGTGGGTTTTGATCGACTTGTGCCCTCTACTGCCCTGAGTACGGAAAACAAGCATAACAAGATTGTAGATCCCGGCATGTCCTCCCACGATCTTGGTGCACAACCCATCAGTTTGCATGGAATGTTGGCTTCAGATGCCGGCGAGGCACTCCGGTGGGGTCACAGGAAAGCGCGAATTATCATTGCAGTAATCATAGATCATGTGGTTCATACGAACCCACCTGTACCTTCTGGCCTCTGCGGCATTCAGAGCCTGGTAAGCCCTCCCTTCCCACCAGTTTGTTGGGTCGGAGCTACAGTCTGAAGGTCCTGGCACCGGACATCCTTCTATGTCGAAATCCTTGTAATAAGCGTAAAATGGTGCTTTGCTCCAATCAATTTTCTCCAGCCCACCTCTGGTTGCCCAATCATCCGCCTCCCACACCGTGGAATATACACCCATGGCTTGCATCCTCGGGTACGGTATTCCCCTGCCCTCGTTGTTCTTGTAAACTCTGATGGGAACATCGTCCACATAGAAACTGCATATATATATATATAGAGAGAGAGAGAGAGAGTTCCGATTTCAAAGACATGATATATATACACGTATAGCAATAATGGTACCAAATACAGACCCGTGTGTTGGGTTGGAATTGACTTACACAATGTGGTGATGATTCCAGATGATGGTGTAGGCGTGGAAATTAGCAGAAGGATCAAACCAGAGGTTGACACGCTGTTCTCGATCACCCTTTCCGTGGGCATAGACGTTTGTTTGAACTGTGTAGGGCTGTCCACTACGGTTCCCCAAGAACTCGAAATCTAGCTCGTCCCGAACCGAGTCCGTGTCCGAGTTCATCTACCACCGAAATCGGATGCAACATTAACGTATTAATTATACATTGCTGACAATCCTCCCATCTGATTACTGTACACGGTGGTGAATAGTAACTTACATAGAAGGCAGTGACAGTCCCGGCGGAGTCTCCGGGTATGAGCTTGATCTTCATGCTAACACGACCAAACATATATTGCTTCTTAGAAACGAATCCGCATCCTGAGTAAAAGTAGCAGCTGCCGTTTTATATATGATTTTAATTTACCCTTGTACATCAGTAAAATAAAAGAGATATGCATGTATGTGGTTGTATCATGAGTAGAATAGAAAAGGAGAGCGGCTAATTATCAAGTTACCGGAGTTTTGGTCAAGAATGAGTTGGATGGCGGTGCCGTGATCGATTTGCCTGATATGGGAATCAGACCATGTAACTCTAAAGTCTTGCAGAAAAGTGGCGGGTCGTGCCCAAGCACACCCAGCAGATATCAGAAGCCATAAAACCATAAAGGGGTAAGACATCACGCATGGATGTGTGTTTGACGAAAGGGATTATTATTAACGATAATTTTGGGCGGAATACATTCGTTATAGAATGGAAGTGGATGGAAGGGAATTGATTGTGTGAGACATATATATATAGGCGAGTAGATCGAAGGATGGTTCATTCAAATAATAAGAAGATAACTTCCATCCAGCTAATGGCAAGCCGACATCAGGTCCTACCCAACAGTGCAGTGTAATATTAATGTTGCCTGGGCCGCCTCCTCCTCCTCTTCTATCATCTCTCTGCCTGGACAATGATTTTTATGAGCGTGTGCATTTCAATTACAAAGAACAAGCATTTAATTTCTGGATGGTGCTATCTGTCACACACATGCACACATATTCGATCTCTGCCTTTCTTCAAGTAACTACGAAAACCCAGGTATCCTCTGACCGACCGATTAAACCAACATTTTTTTCTTAATTATTTATTTGCATCTTTCATTTCACTTCTTTGGCGTCTAAGCTACTTTTAAGTGTATGTTTATATGTCACATTTGTAGTTAGAGCTAAGATACATTTTTTTCTTGGAAGTTTTCATTTTGGAGCGTTCAACACCCGGAAATTTTTCTTCGTCCAATATTGTATAGAAGTTTTAAGTAAGAGCAATATTACTATAGAAATTTAAAATAAAATCAATATCACCCTTGACGTTAAAGAATGTTAAGTTTGATTATTAATTTTGAATAGCATTACTCATATGACATTTCCAATCTGACTGTTAATAAACAGCTACTATTTTAGTTTGTTAAGTTAGGGTAAAATTGCTTCTTCTTTTTTTTAACTTTCCAGGAAAATTTGCGACCAAAAATATTTTTGGATGCTGACGCTACTGAGTGAAAATTTCTAGGATAAAAATAGACCTTTACCATTGTAATTTACATGAACGTGAAGCTAACTTCTGTGAGAATGAGGAATCTTGGTGCAAGTACTTTTGAGATGTAATCTAAACAAGTTGTTAGTTTTCATCCCATTCAATGTTTTGTTTTGCTGCCCCTCCCTTTTTGTTTGTTACAATTTTATTTACAACACACTATAATCAAATTTAATGTGTACTTATCAAACTCTACTTCTAATTCATGAATGCAAGTAAACGTAGCTAGGAGGCATCTTTGTTTCTCTTAATGTGTGTTTGGGATAACCGTTAAATGAACAAAAGCTACGGTTGAAACTTCAAAAGCTGTTTTTGGTATGTTCTTTGGCCATTGTTCGATATCATGTTTAAAAAATAAGCCCTTGTAATAAAAAAAATTCACAATGAGATTAAAGCACCTTAGTTCTTACTGCTTTTGGCCTCCCAACAGTGGATAAAAAAGAGAAAAGGGACAAAAAAGGAGGAAGAAATAGAACTTTTTTTAAGAAAAGTGTGTTTCACTTGCTTAAACAAAAATGATAAAATTATTTTAACTCAAGTTTGTAAATACCAATTAATCTAAAAAAAACACATTACATCAAATTTATAATTTTTTTCCAACACATCAAATTTACTATTATACGTTTATTTATATCTTAAAGTCATCACTTATTAAATAAGGTTACAGTCCTTATGTAATTACAAAAATCACTTAATATGTGTTTTAGACATGAAGAGTCAGCTGTGACAGGCATCCCTTTGGAGTCTCCACTCATCATGTTGTAGTATTATAAAGAGAAAGGGGACAGATTATACAGAACCATCAATTGTGCCAATAACAAGATGACACGTGGGGTTAAGGCCAATGAAGATTATTAGGGGCTATAATATATAGGGTCCTACGTCAGTGTCATATATCCAAAGGTTGGCTCCATCCAACTGTCGGCAGCGTCTTTAATTTGGAGTACTGCTTCAAGACCAAACACTCCACCTAAAGGCTCTAATTTAGTTACTTAATGGTGTTTTAACGTTGCTCGCACACGGGGACATGATCCAGCAGTAAAATTATGGATTCTAAAACGTTGGTTTAATTTCCCAAGTGATTGGGATCAAGAAGTTCAGATCCAATCACTCTGCGTACGTACAGGCAAATATATATATAAGAAAGATTCAAGATTTAAGTAGCTAGCGAGTGTGGAAAGATGATATTTGAGGATATATTGTGGGAGGACAAAATTAAAGTGGACAGTCTCGCTCGGTCCATGCCATATCTAAGCGTTTGGTGGAATAACTTGTGAGATAATGACCACTGAAACTAAAAACATGGCTTTGTATGAATGCTCAAAAACCATCATTCACTACCCACTACTCATTCCCTGCTAGCTGTTTCACACTTAATTAACTCTATTGATTTTCCCATATTTTCAATTGGATGAGCATATGCCATATAATGTTATCTCGGTCGTTTCAAGTGCCCATACTAACGAATTAAACTGAGAGAAATTTATAATCTCTTCATGTTCATCATTCATGCATATATTAAGAAGAGCACAAACACGGTTGTTAAAGTAGAGAAATCAACATACGTTAACATCTCTACCTAAACCCGTTCGATGAATCTTATTAATAAGTTGGCAAAAAAAAAAAGAATCTTATTAATAAGTTAGGCCACTTTTTATGATTTTCTATTATTCACCTGCATAAACCATCAACCCCCCATTTACATAAGAAAGAGAAAGATAAAGAGAGAGGAAACAGACAAAGTGACGACGATCTCACTTGTCAATTGGCATGCAACAGAATTTGCCAAGTCTACAAATTTGTAGACTTGGGCCAATATATAATACGTAATTGATATTTGATAATTAGAATTCTTTTTAAAATGCAGGCTTAACTTTTTGAGATGGTGATGGATCAATATTTAATAAGAATACTAAGAATTCATGCATATACGTGTTTATTAGTCCCATTCTCAAATCACTTCTTTTTTTTTCTCAGTCATTCTTAAATCGCTTCAATTGCCTTTTAAGTAACCTTTATCTTTTTGAAAATTGTTGCCCATCTTATACTTAGTCTCGTGAAATTTCCAACTTATCTTTCCCATCATATAAAAACTCTGATGAGATCCTTGCTAAATATTCTCCTTTATTTCAGTTGTCTTTGAAAAGGATGTTAATTCATTAGATGAATAGTACTGTCTTTCTAAGGAATTCAATGTTAAAGTTCAGTTTGGTTATTCCTCATAAATTAACAGTAAATGATTGAGCCTACTTCAAAGCGAAGTTTCCAAAATTCTCACAGCTTCAACTTCTAATTAACTAACTCGAGGGAAATACAATTTTCACCTGCATATCAGGAATGGGCCTCGGGTTTGGCGAAATGTGATAGTTTGAGTTCATGTAGAAAGTTAAAGTACATTACTTGTTTTGATGCATACAGTGATTCTACAATTGGATTGGATTATGTTGCATGGTTCATTTGAGTCGAGTTAGTGGTTGTCATTTTATTATGGGATGATTAAAAAAAGCAGCGGGTAGATTCCTATATTTCCTTTTCCTTAATCTTCTCAGGATTCACCGAACTAGCCAAGGGTCCTCACTTGAAAAGAACTTGTTGAGCTAGGGGAAGCTAGGGGCTGCATAATGCAGAAAACAATGGCGGGCCCACTATTAACAAGTAAAATTACAGTATATATTTTGTAGAGCTGTAGCCCTCTGACTTCCACATGTGAATGAAGTTGATGGGTCTCAACCATCTCGAATAATTGTATAGCACTACCTTTACAAGAAGTAGCAGCTTCATGTGATTGTTACATCTGTCGATTTTGTCCTCCAGTAAGTGGATGGGTAAGAAAGCTTTCGAATTTTGCAGTAAATCATTTTATTCCAACAGGTGGCAGAATTGTGTTACAAACCTTAGCTTTTTTCTCTTGATTGATATACGTACATTCTTCAGTTTATTTCTTTTGGCTGTTTAAGGGGTCGTTAGAATTTAAAAGCCACGAGTTTAGAGAGGACCACCCATTAGTTTTTCAGTTCTGATACAAGCTTTAGAGATAATGTCTGGTTTCTCAAGTTTTCGATCACATCTTGTAAATTCATGCAATTAGCTGTTTCTTGTGACGTTGATCAAAACGTACGTTGACGACAGTCATTAAGTTAGACTCACCAAAAAGGGGCTCAGTAGAACTCATACGAATATATTCCCGTTGGTATGTGGAATAAGTTTTGATGGAAGTGGAAGTGGAACTGGAAGTGCAACCGGAAGTGAAACTGAGATTAAAAGTTTGTTTAATATGCTGGAAGTAGTAGGGTATTATTTTAACTTAATATTTATATTTATAATGTGAAAATACTAATATGCCCTCCACACCCAAAAAAAATCCCCTCTCCCACAACAGCATCATCTCCAACCACCACAACAGCAGCATCTACGACACCAGTTCGTCGTCATCGTGGGGTCCGTTCGTCGCCGATCTCCAGATCTCGCTAGTTGCCAGGTCGCGTTTGCCAGAGATTGCCAGGTCATCGCGTCTGTCGCAAGGTCCGTTCGTCACATCCATCGCCAGCTTCCAAGCCTTCAGTTCCGTCGCAAGGCTCGCGTCCATCACTCCCATTCTCTTGAAAAGTTCTGGCCATCGCTCTCTTGAGAATTCATCGTCTCCTTCGAACAGAACAGATCGCTCGCCTTCGTGGCTCACCTCCATTGCTCACCTCCGTCGCCGGGGAAGAAAGAGACTACCCACCTTTGTTGCCCACTTCGTAGCCGTCGCCAGCTTGCCATCGCCCACTTCATCATGCCGTCGTCGATCTGAGAGTCAGCGAGCAGAGAGATGCAGGAGGGTATAATGGTTATGTTTTCATTTCTATGGAATTTATCTCAGTTCCACAGATATTGCTGGGAACTCAAATGAGTTTCATGCAATCCATTTTCACTTCCATGGAAGTGGGTTTTCACACACCAAACAATAAAATTTTTCAGTTCCAACCTCAATTCCAATTCCATGGCTCCATTTCTAGCATACCAAATGCAGCAATAGTGTTGTTTCTGGGTTCTCGTAGGCTTGAATTAAAACGGCTCCAACCACAGTTTCAATTTTATGAGCTCTAAAAGCATTCCTTCTTTTGCAATTTGCTACTCTTGACCGTTTCTTAATTGCTGTGGTAAACAAACATGTCGTTCACAGGAGGCAGATCCACCTTAGGTATATAGTACCGGAAGACTACTGAACATTCATATATCTGACAAAGGCAATGACACAATGTTTAAGGGGTTAATCATGACTACACAGTATAAGTAGTCCTTGCTTGTTTCAGACCCTTTGCTTGGCTTGCTAGGACATGGACCACTCAGTCTCAGAGATAATAGCCCCAAACTCACTTGGAGAATCAATTGATTTCGATGCAGGTTTTGAGAGAGCATTCTGATGGCTCTAATTATTGCCAAGTAGGCTACAGCTCATACTGCCCATATGCTGCAGAAGCCTCTAGCTATGCTGTTAGGCAGCGGAGAACAAATTAATGCTAAAAAACACACATTCAAATGGTGTTCATAAAATTCTCAAGAGTTGTAGCTCAAATGGTCAATAAAATTAAGGAGCGAGGCGCAATGACAAAAAATATACGAAAATAGAGAAGAAATAAAAAGAAGAAGAATGAAGAAATGAGGAAATTCTTAAGAAAGGGACTAGAGAGAATACGAGAGTGCTGGTGAAACAACATTCACGAAATTGTTCACACTTTCCTCACTGCCCTAGCTGCTTCTATATATTGTCACTACTACGATCCTAAGCTCATTCTCACCATTACCACACCTAAGCCCAATAATGATCAATCCCATTTAGATCATTATTTGGGTCCATAT
This sequence comes from Vachellia pachyceras, assembly GCA_025593235.1. Taxonomy (NCBI): domain Eukaryota; kingdom Viridiplantae; phylum Streptophyta; class Magnoliopsida; order Fabales; family Fabaceae; genus Vachellia; species Vachellia pachyceras. Next base: position 22,361 of record JANTPZ010144943.1, on the reverse strand, counting down.
TTATATTGTATTCTTCATTATTCATATCAATACAAGGCCCTATCATTACTGCATATGCACCGCTCACACTCTTTCTACATTCAATTTGAACATCCCATGCAGGTTGCAGTAAGCAAGCACTACAAAAGTGGGAACTCATGGGACTGCTATATATAAATCTTACAGCGACTCATATCTTTCATTATTGCCGTTTAGATATTGTTTGAACTTCCGCACGATTTGTGATTTCAACACATGGATCAGAAGCAGAGACATCATGGAAACAAATTTCGGATTACATACTATGAATGAGGCTCTGAAACGAATTAAATTGTGCGACTCCAAATCAAGAAGCACTGACGTGTTCTTCAGAGTAAACGAACAAATCACCCCCACGAACCAAACGTGCGTGACGTTCAAGCATAGCGCAGTCCACATCGAGGGCGACAGTCCTTTCCAGTACACGTTGGGCGCAATCGTAATGATGAAGGGAATCAATAAGAGAAGTTCGTGTTATTTATACGTAAAATATCAAAACCGATAAATTATAATGTTCATCAATCATCAAATTGTATTAATTAATAATCATTTCTCAGACGCTCAATGGATGCATATTCGCGCTAATTGGATTAAAAAGAATACTTCGGTTAACGACAAAAGAAGCTTTTATTTTGTGGTGAGAAAAATCAATAACATGGCTTAAGACCCAAAATTTGATGGATTAAAATGGATGGACGTTACCGGTTTAATTTGATTAATTGGCAATGCACTCCCTTCCCCCTTGAAGCTTGGATGACTGAATGATGAATACATTAAAAAGGAACAAAATGACGAAGAGGAATGCAGCAAGAGGTAAAAAAGAGTGTCATGTAAGCATCAGTATGCGACTGCGCCTCATTATTGAGTCGCCACATGTAAATTGTATGAAGAGAACAAATAGGGTGCATATCTGAAATCAGAACCTGATTATGCAACTCAGAAAATGAAGTGTGATATGGGCCTGTGATTACGCAGTGATGGATATTATAAAATATTAGCCTAGGGACTTCTGATATGTTATTTCTCTTTTTCAATGGGAAAGAGGAATATGACGTGATAAGGTATGAGTGCTCTCATCACATGCTAACAAGAACCCAAACGGAGACATCCCATTCCTACTTTGGCTGTATCCTTCTCTATCAACATCGTCTAGCTCCCCAAACGAAAATAAATTTAATATTCAATATACAAATCTACTAGAATATTTTTTGAAGAAAATAAACCACAGCCATTAAAACATGTCTGTTAGTGGATGCTTGCCCCTCACATCTAGCGGAGTTGTGGCCTTTTGCTTTTTCTGGCTCCTAGCTGTCTTGTTTATAATATATTCGGGGTCTTCTCTCATCTCTGGGGCTCTGTTGCTTCTCCTTTTCAGCAATTATTAAATAATCTTGGTTTGTTGTTTTAAGGACTCGTCGCCCCAAGTAGAAGTGTTTCCGTTTTCGGGCCTCTCACTTTTCCCACCCTCTCTGCATTTTTATCATCTGTCTTTCCATGTTCCATCACCTCATTTCAAATCTCAAGCAATATATATTGCTTGCTTTGGCGTGATACATATTCAGCTCCTGCCCTTTGCACCATCCAATTTTTTCCCATTTTAGTAACTAAATAGTAAATCCTCTTTGCTTGCTGTCAAGTCCCTTCCTCCCGCTTCTTCTCTTTTCCCCTGAAATTGGAGCCAGTTTAGTTTTCGACATCTTTCTTCAGGCTCTTCTTCTTGAGTTTCCCCAATTCCATCTACTGCCTACCACTTCTCACTCGAGGTTTCCGTCTTCCTTATCTCCAAGATGGAACGTGATAATTATGGTGTATGTGGTCACAGGCTTAGCTTGGTTAGCATCTCTGTGCTGTTTCTGATAATTTCAAGCTGGATGCAGCAGGGGTCTGTCACTGAAGGTAAATAATGGCCACCTTGTTTTTGGTTTTTGATGCTGAGAAAACCTGTTTGGAATGAGGACTTACAAACAACTTGTTTTTCTATGGTGCCACAGGTAGAAAAGATCTCAACAAAAGTGGGTTTAGCCAGGTAGGACTCAATTGAGTTCAAAATGTTGTTGTGCCTGTCATAAGTAAGCATAATGAGACAATTTTGTGTAGGCCGATGAGTATAAGTCGATGGTGAGGGCACAGATAGGGTCAAGGCCACCAAGATGTGAGAGAAGGTGCAGCTGGTGTGGCCACTGTGAAGCTGTTCAGGTTCCTGCAAATCCCCAGCTGCACTATTCCAACCTTAAGCCTTCAACTGTGTCCACAGCTGCTTATGCCAAGGGAGATGACTATTCCAACTACAAGCCCAAGAGTTGGAAGTGTAAATGTGGCAACCTCTTTTTAAACCCTTAATTTAATTTCTCTATATATTATTAATGGCAAGTGGAAGCCAATCATTTTGTCAACCCGCCATATTATTAATATACTTTTTTCAAGTTCAACTTCTTCTCTGTACTTCTTATCTCCCAATGTGAACGCCAAGCAGCTAAGTATGTCTGCTGTAATTACTTCATGCCCATTCCTCTTATGGTGACATATGGTTTATATGTGCAGTGTGCTCTCTGATTTGGTGATTCTATTTCCCTTTCTTTTGTTTTGGCTTTGGTTTATCTTTCTGGTCGGTAAAATCTTATGCTGCTGAGAACAACTTGAATAGTCCATTGTGTGAATTATTTATGATATCTTTGGAGGCTGGGGTGGCAATTTCCCGTTTTGTGACAACCAAAAACAATTGATTAGGTAAAACTGTTTGAAAACAGCCAGTGATTCGTGAAAAGAAGAAATCCCAAAGCGATACGCCCTAGTTGTTCCTTTTCTTCTTTCCGGTTGTTCATTAAGACATTCTCCACAGTCTGCAATATGCAGTCATCGAAAGCGCCAAAAGAAATCAAGGGGCTAACTTTTATCGTCCTCGTAATTTTCATAATTTGGGCAGGACATGTGCTTTGCTGGCAGGGAAATTATTATGAGAATAGAAAATAAATCATAACTACCATGTATTGTCATCACTAATTCGTAACAGTCAGAAAACAAAAGAAATAGCATAGGTAGCCGGTCACTCTGAAGAGAAGCAGGGTGTTCCTCCAGGAAATCTAGGATAGGTAATATTTGCGGTTAAGCTTTTCGGACCAAAAAAACAACTGTTAGCCGTTGCCTCTTTTTCTACAAGATAACAAAGGGCAAAAAAAAAAAAAGTCTCTAGGCAAGCAATGGCTTCGTTTGGATAGCCCGTTGGAAAACGGACGCAGATTCCGAGGTAGTTTATGTGAGAGGAAAAGTGTCTCGGTAAGCACACACGTTGTGCCAACGGGCTTACCAAACGGAGCTAATATCATGGGGAAGCTCAAAATGACGCTACCATAACGGGTCACTTGAAATATCAAACTCTTCTATCTTTTATTTGAATGAGAAAGGTGACTAGTGCGCGCAGACTAGCTTCTGTTTAGAGCTATTTTGCAAAGTGGGAACTACAGAGAGCTGCCATAGAATTGTTTGCTAATTTACGATTTACGCTTCTTGGTAAAAACATTATAAACGGAAAGATTCCATTTCGGCTTCATATATATTCAATCACCCATAGCTATCTTTTCTGAGTGACAGCAGAGTGCACATAGATTGAGGACAACGAGGTGGGACAGCCTAATAACCAATATGTATAGCGAGAGAGAAAAGGAAAGGAAAAAATGAGCCTTTTTTAATTAGTTAACTAATTCTCAAAGCAAAAGGAACAAAACTTGTGTCATACATGACTAGGACATTTTGGTCTCAACTCTGTATCCATGCCAGCCTATAATATTGGCTGCGAATGAAGATAATGCCATCTCTAGAACTCGTTCTTCTGTTTGAGGAGAGGCTGGAGACAGATGGATTATTATGGAAGAAATGTGATATTGCAGCAGCAACAGTATTGGAAATTCTTGAAAAAGCAGGACATTTATCAACCAGATGTACATTTTAAAGCGGCTACACATGTATGTATCCTTGGCCTAGTACGTGAACCACAACTGTATGTTGCTGTTAACCTTGTAAAAATGGGCTAGAAAAAGAACACAACCCTTCAAGTGAAATGATTTAAGCAGAAGGAATGGCGAGTAAGGAGAGAAAACCCGAGGAGAGGAATATTAGTGGCACTGTATGTGGCAGCAGTCACGTGGGGAAGGTAGGTAGAGAACTGAGAGAAAAGCTAGAACATCATAAAGGTGAATCACAGACTCAAAAAGATTAAAAGAGAGAAGAATGTTGGAGCAAAGGTCAAGAGTGAAGACAGACCCACAGCTGAAAAGCTTGGGGACCACAACGAAGAGAAAGGGATTCTGATTGATTCCCATCCCTTGTTAGCTTTTGCTGCAATATTTTGGTGTGCTGTAAATATCAGCAACAAGGTCTTGATTCTTCAAGTTGCCATATCTCTCTGCCCACCACAGAACGGTGCTGCTCTAAACTACCAATTAACACAACACCCAATAAACTCATACTCCACACTTCCCAGAATTGGGCCTCGTCAACACCTGAGCTTTTGTGTGCATCCATTTACCCCGTGGGCTCATTCTCCAGTTCAAATTAAAGTCTGTCACTGTACCAACAAAGAAAAAAAAACTTGTCAGCGCTGGGAAATGGGCCAGCCCGCCCGTTTTTTTTTCGGGCTGCCTTTTAGACAGCCCGGGCCTGTTTAGGCGGGTTGACGGGCTAGTCCGCCACCTTTTTTTTTCAATTTTAATTATTATTTTATTATTTTAGTGAAAACTTTTTTTAAAAAAATAATATAATAAGTTTACACAAAATTTACTAAGCTCATTTGATTTTTCAGAAGAAAAATATAACACATCTATAAAAAATATAACCAACAATGTTTATAATATAAAAACATAATACATAATCAACAATTTTCAAAATAAATATGCATTTAAGATAAAATAATAAAGTTTAAAACAATATTTGATGTTATTGAAATATCATACACTTCCTAGTAAAAGCATAAACGATTTAATATTTTTTTAAAAAAATAAAAAACCGTCTGGCCCGTCAACTTTTTTTACTTCCCAGCTCATTCAATACATTCATTGAACATCATTTAATGCCAATTTTTTTTTTGGGTAAAGTTTAATGCCAATTTCTGTCATTATCATATGATCCCCATACAACGTTATTTTTTTCCAGTGACCTATCCCCGTTATTTATTGCACATAAATTCATAAAGTACTAGGCTACAATACAGTTTTCCAGCTAACAGACTTCGTCATTTTGTTTGCCCCCTCGGAAACCAGACTTAACGTCATTACTCATTGTATAATCTGTGCTCAACAGGGCATTTACACTCAACTTTAACGAGCAGTACAGGCCAGCGGGGATAATCACAGAACAAGAAAGCAATTACAGGTTATGATTTGAATGCTTGCCACCTAAAAACCTTGCTGCTAGAACTGCAGTAAGATCTATGGCACTTGATGACATTTATTAATCTCTATCACGTCTCCCAAAAGCTCCAACAGTTAATTAATAGGAAAAATGTGCTGCGTATAAAATGAATTCCTATGCTTCCTGCAGGATGGCTACAGTTCACGAATTTCAGAATTTTCTGTGCCATGCTTCAAAATGGGGCTTCATTATCTGAGACCATAATCTATAGGGTGTTCTTTTATTTTTCAAAACAAATGTAACTTTATGTTTTCTCGATGGGTCCATTATTCTTTTCCATCGATATCTCGCAAGCGGAAACCCTGACACAACTCGCACAAGCCACAATTCCAAGTTACAGCATTTGGTAAAGCCTATATTTTTTGTCGACCACAACTATCAACTTCTATTCTCGTTTTCTCCTTATTCTTCTGATTTATAGTCTCCTCCTTCTTCGACCTTTATCTTTGGGTCCTTTCTTCTTCTACGTTGATTTTCATCTTGAATTATATCCAAAAGGAAATGTATGCACATGAGACTTCTCCATTGAACCATACCATACCAAACAAAATTTGGGCCCAATCCAAACTTTCCCTTCATAAATTGCAACATTCCTCTTCTGTCGGACAAAATTAATCAAAATAATAATTTCGTATAGTAACCGGCCATTGCCATCAACATGAAGCTGGCTTACGGTTCGCTTAAGCCAAAAGCACAAAACTGGAGAAAATACAATCAGAGAACTATATAAAGTGAAATTGTCCATAAAAATTTCTAAAGTCTGAAGGATCGAAATCTGAATTAACAGGTTGCAAATATTGATGGAAAGCATCTTTAACCATATCAGAACCTGAAGTATTTCTTGCCCAATAAAGACAATAAGTTAAACCATAAAAAGAAATGGCGTCTCAAGAATCAAATCATTGACATCTAGAGAATAGAGTCTATAAACTAGAGGCTTATTCCATCTCACTGGACTCCAAGTAGGAGAGGCATGCAATTAAAAGTCTATAACATGAAGTAGATTCACAAGAGCCGCAGAGCCTGATAAATATATAGGCCACGAAAGAGTATAGTTAAGAGAATCAAAAGAACCAAGAAGCACATAAACTTAATTTGAATGAACTTTCAAATCAACATAATAAAATACCAAAACAACATGTGATTAAAGATGAGCAAATTTTAATACGTTCTGTCCAAAAAAAAAGCTTCTTAGGCTTCAAAAGCCTCATCCAAAAAGTGGGAGCGGAAGAAACTTCCACAAGGGCGTAGATGCCCACCGTTATGAAGCTTGCTTACTGGATAAGAAACCTTTCTTTGGATCCTGTGGCATTTTATAGATTCACACAAACTTTACATTGTTCTTATTTTATTATATATCATTTGGATGATTTTCAGCTTATTAAACTACTTTTTTAATACAATATATATTTAAAAAATATACATTTAGTCATTTAAATTATATTAAGTTTCAGTTTGATCCCTTAAATTTAAAATGTGTATTTTTAGTCATTTATCGTTGACCTCGTTAGTTTTATTTAATGTAAAATGATAATTCAATCATCATTCTGCACTTAAATGATATCAAAATATACTTAAATATTGAGTATTAAATGGCACCAACATTTAATTACATAATCACCATTTAAATTTACTAAGTCATCATTTTTTTAGAGTTAGTAAGGGAATGTGGATCACTATATTATAAATCAATTCATTAGTTAGACAATTTAATCAAAGAAAAATAATAAATATAAATAATTTAAAGTAGTGTATTTATATTTCTTAATTTTTAAAAAAAGTGCAAACTCACTCTTATATTAAGGATATGAGGAAGTGCATAATATATTATCTCAACTCATTTAATCTCTTATATGTATAATTTTCTTCAAACAGATTTATAATATAAAAGACTAAAGATATACTTTTTAAAATTAAGGAGTCAAATTGAAATACGACGTAAAATTAAACGACCAAATATATACTTTAAGCATGAAATTATAAATAAATTGTTGATAAATTAAAAATCAAACACAGCTTTATCCACCGCTCGCCTTGTTTTTTTAAGAAAAATGGTAAATCGCCGCCTCTCACATGTGATCAACAATTTAAAATGCAAATGTGAAATATAGAAGAAGAATGTTCCCCCTGCACTGAGTGGTTTGATCATTAGAATCAAGTTTTAAGGTTTGAGATTCATTACATAAAATATTATAATGTTGAATGTTAAATAGTAAAAAAATAGATAAATAAATTTATACGGTTAGGATTTGATATGGATAGTTTAAATGCTAGATTTTTATTATATTTAACATTATAGTACTATTTTTATATAGGATTAAATCTCAACCATTAGATCGGAGGTATGAAATGGAGAGAGATTAGCGGTGATATTCATCTCCTACCAGAGACCTCATATGATCATATCCATTGGATTGCACTGTACCATTCAATAGTACGTTGTTAAACCAAAACAGCGTATCACATGAAATTGCCCAGGGAAAATATATGTGAAATCGCCACCCCCCACATGCGACCAAAGATTTAACGCTAATGAAAGATCTTGGATCCATAATCCATTATCCATTCCCGTATTCCTTGGCCCCACCCAAAAGTCTGCATCTTAACTCCCCCTCTATTTTGTCGCTATCAGATCCAACATCAGCTTTCGTGTCGGGAAATAAAAACTCTCAAGTCCCAACGCACCGATATGCCCAGATCTGCTGGAATATAAATCCATGCCTTTCTGACGTTCTCACAGCATTGGAGCCAAGGCGCTTGTTGCCCTTCTCTGCTTTAACACACAATTGCTCGCCAACATAACCTTCAACTATATCACTGCCATCGCCGATCTGCAGAACTGTTTCTTCCGGGTATGTTTAATGACACAATCCTAAGGGGTTTCTTCAATTTATGTGATTGCAAGTTGTTCACTTTAGATTCTTTGATTACCTTTGTGCATGCCTTTATTGCATCAGCATTTGACATGCAACTTCCGACTCTCTTATCCAACCATTTCCCTCCAGAACCCGTGTGATGCGTGCGTGTTAACCCTTCATATTTGATGGCTAAAACATAATTATCTCAGGTGCTAGGAATTCTGAGGAGCAAGACAGATTCAGTTTCAGAGATGTTTAGGTCATCCCAGCGGAGGAATCAAAGATCCAGATGCTTCAAGGTGAAGCATGTTCTACAACTCTGTCTCCTGCTCTCCGTTGGCCTCTGGGTGGTTTTCCAAGTGATACACTCCCATGAAAAGAAAGCATCATATAGTAAAAGCGTGAAGGCTGGCCGTGAAGTTTTGAAGTTGGGGAGGAAGGACCCCCATGATCCTGTAGCGGAGGATATTTCTGTTGTAGATGCAAGGCACAAAGAGGACGACGGAGAAGAAGAGAGCAAGCATGAAGAACAGCACAAGCTCGATGAGATTAATGTTGTGGATGATGATGGGTTGTCGCAAAAGCATCAGCAAAACAATGAGGAGTTTGAGCACAGGCAGGATCCTACAGATCAAGAGAGGGAGAACGAAGAGAATTCTGAAATTGCCACGACAGATGAGGAAAGTGAGGAGCTTAAGGAGAAATTTAGTGAAGAAGATGGCAGTAGTAAGGATAAGGGAATTGAAGAAAACAAAGAGGACAAAGAGACTGGAGAGCGTCGCCAGGAGTATGAAGAGACAAAGGAGACGGAACTAGAAGAGAAGGAGAACGAAGAGATCAGCGAAAAGGAACATGTGGAGGATAGTCAACAGCAAGACAATACGGAGGACAAGGTTGATAACCATGATGCAGAAAAATATGAAGATCGCAAGAAGATTCCGGAACAAATTTCATCCGAAGATCAGGTTCAGGAGGGGGGAATGAGCAATGAGGAGGCCAGAGAGGAGCATTATACAGGAGATAACGCATCTAGCGCCGTAGATCATAAAACGCAAGATACCTCAAATGAAATCGATAACAAGACAGAACAGTTTGAGAATGGAGATAAGAATGAGCTTCAGAAGAACAATATCGATAAGAAGGAATCAATTTCAAATGCAACAGAATCAGAGACAACTGAATATACCGATTCTACTCTCACAACCAACCAAGGGGATAGTAGTGAGAGTCAGACGCAGACAGAGGATGATTCAGAGAACAGTTCCATGGTAGAGTCAGATGTGCAGGAGAAGGAGCACAAGAACCCCACCACAGATGATGTAGATCCTTTGGGTTCCCCACTGAAGAATGGGACAGATGCAACATCTAGTACAATTGACAACCATATGATAACATTTGATGACACAAACTCCATGGAAGAGAAGTCCAGCTTGGACAATACCACACTAAAAATGAAGAATTCTGAACCAGATGCCACAGAGAAGCAAGCTGATTCCACCTCAACAACATCAGGAACCCATGACACAGATGTTGCTAGTGGAGAATCCAAAGATAGCTCAAGTAAATTTTCTCAGGGTGAAAAACCTGACAATAGTTCTACCAAAGAAGGAATAGAAGAGATTGCTTTGTCCTCTACAAATGATACATTATATTCTAACCAAGAGGTGCAACTCACTTCCTCCGGTACTTCATCCAAACTGAAGAGAGATAGATCCTCGAAATCAGAATTTACTGGTGATTCTGGTCTAATGACAATGAAAACACTGATCGGAGCTGGACAAACATTGATGGAAAGGGCAGTGACAATGTAGATACGAGCCAAGAACAACCCAATCCTTTGGACACTTCCTCCAAGCAGAACAAAGATGAATCCTTAATCTCGGAAAATAAAAGTGATGCTGACAAGAATGATCTCAATAGCAGTGAAGTTAATGACAAGGTGGATGCCAATCAAGATAAAGGGGCTTCCTCTGAGGATACGGCTGGTGCAGGGCAGAATGAAAATAAGAGCCCCGATCAAAGGGAAACGCATGAAAATGAAGATGGAGGTGAAAACGTGTCGGCTGAATCTAAAAATGAGAAAGAGGAAGCAGTAGACTCAAACGAGAATAGCAGTGCCCATTCTTCAGTCCATGAGGACATTAAAGAGGCTCGAATGGATTTGGGAACTTTGCCGGAGAGCAACACAGAAACCAATCATCACAATGATGATACTGCCACGGAGAGATGATTGAAATTAATAAATTATTCTCTGCAGCTAGCTTCTTTCTTACATATCATGAGACATGCATGACTCATTGCATAGCCAATATGCTATGAAGATTTTAATTTTGCCAGTCTGATATGTATAACATCATTCGGCCTTCTTGCCATTTCCTGCTGAATTCTAAGTTATTTCTAAATGCATAATCCATTTGATGTCCTTCATAAGTGGACCAGCTTATTTTGTGGAACCATTAGTTTTTTAGGTTTCAAGTAAAATGGCCAAGAGCGAGCATGAGCGTGGATTTCTTTTCCTTCGTCTGTGAATGCGATCTTTCTCCAATTTTCCATCGAACAAAGAGAATGATGTGTGTAAAGGGTCAATACGATTTAGCAATCAAATCCATTCTAGTGACAGTGGATGCTCGACGGGGCAAAAACTCGGGATCTTGCGGGGAAGCATACAATTTTTGTCTATCACTTTCCCTTTTTTTCCTTACTTTTTTTCTTTGTGTGGGGTGGGAGGTGGTTCGCGGAACTGTCTGTCCCTGATTTGATTTTCCAGTTCCCCAACAGCTGATATGGAAGTTAGTTTAACAAATCAATCTGAGGAGGCACTGATTACAAAGTTGAGAGAAATTAATGAAGGATTCTTGTCTTGTTTAGAAATATCCATGCTGCTAAATTTTTCTTATCAAGATAACGATTTCACTACCACATTACGTATACTTTCAAGTGAAATTGTCTTTAGACTCGTTACTTTCATAACATGAAAATTATAAAACCCGGCATTGCTAGAGAGTAGCGACACACTTCATCTTTAGTCATACCGGCCACCGGGTTGCAGGACAAAGAATCAATCAATTGGAATTACATCACATTCATGGCGAAGCCGAATATATAACTCCCAGCCTTTTTAAATTGCTGCCGTGTTTTGTATCATCCAACCATTATATTTCGTTGTTGAGCTAATCCTAGATTCATTTTCATAGTAACATGCCATATTATAACTCAATTTATTTTAGCCATTCAAATTCTTTCAACCCAAAGATTTAAAATGAAAAAAAGAGAATAAATTGTTTTCGCCTTATTTTGTCTTCAATGAAATTCTTGGGAAGTTGTCAAAAGATTGATCAAGAACAGAATTAAACGAGCAAATGTAATTGCGATTTTATTTTACTTAAATGCATGGGAAACGAACATGAAGAAATAGCATCTAAAATCCATATCAAATTTCATGAAATAATACGAAAATGCCATCATCGGCCGTTGTCTTAAACATTGACCAGGGAAGAGCAATGGTTTAAAGCATCAGTGCCTCAAAATAGCCTTGAGCATGACACCAACACTAGTGTTTTACTTCAAAAAGACCATCTGGACCTGGTTATCACAAAAGAACCATGTTAAACTATCTATCATTTCAGGTCTAACGATCATTTGAAGAAAATAATTGTCTGACGATAACCTAGCAATTTAAAATAGTCGCCAACGTGCCATATATCATACTTAAAAAAAACGGATTGGGATAGAAGAAATGAAGCATACAAGAGCAGTGTGTATATGAAGCTTAAAGGACCACCAAGTATCGAAACACTGGTCACTACTATGCCCCAGAACGAGCTAAGCTGAGATCCAAGTTCTCAGAAATTATTGGGAGGGATGCAGGCGGCAATTAGGCCAGTACCACATGAAACATTGCATACCCGAAGCAATAAACAATCTTGGGTAAAGGCGAAATACAAACTAACAACAAACTTCATGGGAAAATAGTCTTGCATTTCACAAAAGCTAATTTCAACATCAAATTGAATGTAGCTACGTTGTATTTAGTCATGTGCCAAATAACGAAACACAAGCAGGTTTATAACAACCATAACTCTTATAAACAGCATCACATGCACAAGAGTATATTTGAACAGATTTTTTTTTGGGTGAAATGAACAGAGATTTTTCAGAAAAAGAAACAATGCATAAAAGTATAAGGTGACCATACTCTTCACTACTCAAAATGTTATTCCTTTCTCAATTTAAGTGTACGTCTATTATTATGAATGTATATAACCAAACGTGGTTTTTCCTAATATACTAATGTTACAACTTAAAAATGCTGCTCTGTACTGACTTTGAAAACTAACTACTCATGGTAACAGCCACTATTATAAATGCAACAGATTATTAGAGTAGAAAAGGTCAGATTAACATATCCAATGAATCATAAAGAAATGAAACAAACATACCCCATGGAAATTCCTTATTGCGGATGTGTAAATATGGGTATGCCTGCACAACAAAGTAAAAGATATACTGAAAAGGTTTGCATTGTCATAAAGCATGTACAAACACAAGGCAGAAGAATTAAAAAGGGAGCACTTAATAAGGATGCATGCCAAAGTAATAACAATGAAGGACAGCAATTGTGTAGAAAGAAAAGCTCACAGAAGGCTCATCGTGGTGAGGATGCCCCTTTGATAGATTATAAATGGATAAAACAGTGCAGGTAGCAATTCCCAGATATGTAATCTTCTCCCACTTAGCTGTCTCGTCTGTCACCGTTAAAATGAAAAATATAACAAAAGCATGACATTAAGAAGGTAGTCGCGCAAAGCAGAAGTTCTACCGAATTCTTAACATGGTGATGAGCATTATAACAATGTGACAGTAATAGTTTGAGGTTATTACAGCAATTCAAGTGAATAGACAGAGCTAAAATATCAAATAAATTGACCGTCTAAGAATTTTACTTTGCATGTATAACAATGGGAAAGCAATTGTTTAAGGTTATTCCAGAAATTCAAGTGCAAGCTGCGTGTTGCCAAACAGTTGAAAGCGAAAATGATATACAAATCTGAATCCTCCGAATCATCGCGGCTTCACGTTAAAGCTAGGCTTAACAATATATTGGCCGAAACAAAAGGGTTAACAGTCGGACTTCAGAAATAAATTTCAATCATATTTTAGTTTCACCCCAGAAGTCACAAGTTCGAGACGGCACCCTATTGAACAAGGAGGAGGAGGAGGCAGAAAAAGCAATCATATTCAATGCCTCATTTTTTAACATAAACAGGATTATACTATAGCAATTTCATAAATACACTCATCCTTTCCCAAATATTATCTAGTATTTACCAAAAGCAACTAAAATTAGCCCCCAAAAATACAGTTTCCCGAACAAACCCTTGTGCAGGAGAACTGATCAAACCACTTACGCAATCTAGTTACCATAAATGAGAATTATCGTCTTTGAAGTGAAATCTCATCAAGAAAAACAAAAGTTACAATCGGATCGCCTTGTATGATGGAAATCAACGCAGAAATTGTCACTTAGATAAATGAACCAGTGAGTGTGTGTGTGTGTGTTTTGGTAGGAAATCAACGCCGAAATTGTAACCTTGATAAATGAACAGGAGAGAGAGAGAGAGAGAGAGAGTGTGTGTGTGTCGTAGGAAAGGAAGGGAAAAGGAACGGAACCAACAAGCATCGTCGTGATGAGCAGAGGAAGATAAGTTTCTTCGGGGAACTGCGGAGCCACGTCCGCCTCCTCGCAGAGTGGTCCGAAGAAGAGTAGATCGCACCAACGCCGTCGCCATTGCTAAGGTTTTAAGATCTGCTGTATATCTCTCGGTGCTCTGCAACCCGTTTTAGTACATAAGTCACCCCTAGCCACCAGGCCAACGAGATGCCTTTCGAGTTTCGACCTCGGAGTTTAACTCTAGTTTTTTTTTTTTGAGAAATTTAATTTTTACCCAATTTTAATTCAGGCACTCAAATTTAACTCAGTAAAACTTAATCATGTAATTCAGCTTCTAAAATTTAACACATTCCAAATTAGTTCTTATAATTTAAATTATTTAATAGTTTAATCCATATAGTTTTTTTAAAAAATAAAATCACATATATAATAAAGATGACAAACTAAATTATAAAATGGTTTTAACTGTAGCATTTAGTTATATTGTGTCAGAATTTAAAGATTAAGTTACAATCGAGTTAAAATTATAAGGATTGTGTTGCACCGAGTCAAATTATAAGAATTGAGTTATTATCGTGTTAAAAGTATAATGATCAAAATATTAATTTTCCTTTTATTTTTTTAAAAAAGTAATAATACTTGGAGACCCTATGATTAATTTTTTATAATAAAGCCCTGTGTATGATTAATTAAAACAACTGATTAATGGATCTAGACACAGGATTAAATTAAAGTGAATTTTATTATTGGCTATAGTATATGTATAGTTCTTTGAGTTTTGAGTTTGACTCTTTAAATTTAAAAATTGTATTTTTAGTCATTTATTCGTAATATAATTAATTTTATTTGATAGAAAATGTCGATTCAACAAATTTAAATTTAAGGGTCCAATCTAAAATATGTTATAAATTTACAGAGATACACTCTTAGTCTTTACATGTATGCGTGTATATATTACCAGCTATTTGATTTTTATTGATTCACAAATATGATTTCTTATAAAAAAATTGTTCAGTGTTAATTGATTTTTCATTGAGATTATATGTGGACTAAAAAAGTTCAAGCATCCTAGCTTAATTAAAAAAAAATCCTATGATGGAAAAGGCAGACTCCACTTCTGCAAGGCTGTGGAATTGAGTCAGCGAATAGGTGTCCGCCTAATGAGGGATCTGGGTAAATACCTAGGAATTCCTCTAATCTACCACAGGTTGAAAGTGGAAAACTCTCAATATGACAGGTAGAGCTACCCTCGTAAAATCTGTAATGTCGACAATGTCTACCTATCACATGCAATCTATGCTTCTTCCATGAGTTTACTAAATGAGATTGAGATGATGTGTCAAAGTTTTCTATGGGGATAATAGGATGGTTAGAGAAAGCTCCACCTAGTGAGCTGGGACAAGGTTTCTCATGAAAAATCAATGGGTGGGATGGGAATGAAAAATCTGAGACAACAAATTGGGATGGGAAAGCTCCTCCTGATTCCCACCATACATTGTGGAGGGATAATGAGTGCGCATCCACATTGTGGGGAAAGATGAGAGGATAAACATTATTCGATACCTTTATCTAATGATTAGTTTTTTTGTTAAATATGCGTATCAGCTTCTTTTTCCTAGTACCTTGTAGCAACAGGATAGTGTGTGGAAACTCTTATGGAAGTGGAAGGTCCATGAGAAGATAAAATCTTGCATACGGTTATTTGCTGATGGCAGAACCCGCACAACTGAGCTTCGAAAGCAAAGATGAATATATGATTCAACCTTTTGCCCCTTCGATTGTCCAATCCAATAGAGGAGAGCTTGATGCATGTTTTTAGAGACTGCTCAAATGCTGTCAATAGATTGGCGGTGATGGAATCTCAAACAAGAAGTGGGCAGACCGTACACAAAGAAGATAGAGTGGCCAACACTGTTCAGGTATATTTGTTGGGACATCTAGGTGGATTGATGTAATAATCTTTTTGGTGCTATTTCACCTCGTAACCACACTAATGCAACCAACAGCTTTTGCCAGGCATGTTGACGCGCTTGTTTAATTCATGACACATTTACTGGACATCGTGGCAAATTAATGAGTCTGTTTGGCTCAATGTTTACCGGGTCTAAATGCACGTTCAACGGATTTTTTTTCGTAAAATGAGATAATTTCCTTCACATATTTATTTCGACTTGCGTAAAAGTACTTCCCTACCGTATTCCCAAATAGATCTAATAAACAAGGTCAAGTCAACTTCGCCCTTGGGTTTGTGATGCCCGTGCGCAACGACATGTCGTTCTTAACTGACTCCAGCTAAACATTAAATTACGTCAAACTCGTGAGAGTTAAGCGAAATTCATGCAAGTGAGCGCACGTGTTTACTTCGATCTTAAGCATCTTTACTCTGTAAATCATCTCTTTGATCTTTAATTAATTAAATAAAAAGCGTTGTTGTTTCATTTGCAAGTTAATTATGCATCTAAGCAGATATAAAAAAAGGTGTACTAATTAACAATGACGACGCGCTATTTTGTCACTTGTTTTTTTGTTTCCCTCCTGTTATTAAGAGCTTTGCCCCGATTAAACTTGATTCGACCGGCATTGCGTATCTGAAAATGGTGGGTGAGCCTTTCAATGGTGGTTACTGCATACACAAAGAGTCGAACTCGAGACCTTACTTAAGTTAGAATAAGCCGCTTACCACTTGATCCAACCAACCGTTGGTGCTATTTTGTCACTTGTTGGCTGCATTAATTGGCTCAACATGCTTCCGCTAAGACTTGTACGCAACAAAAATCACTCAAATTACGACGACCGCATTTGTTAAATGGCTTGGTGCGTTCATGGATTTTAGGAATTTGTTTTTTTTTATTTTTTACTATATTTTCCATACACGTAAAATCTTGATAGAGTGGGAAAGAAAAAGGCAAGTATTGAATGGGAAAGGTGGCACCGATCAGAGTATAAATACTTTCAAAGCCCGTGTGGGTCGGTGGATCCTGCCATTAATCAATGATTCTTAAAAGGCCTGCACGGGATCAAGATTGTTTTTTATAATTAAGTAATTTATTTAATTTTTTAATCTCCCAAAAAAGTTAATTGTCTTTTATATTAAGGATATAAAGTAGCATTTATTTTCTGCCATTTAAATTTTATATAAAGTAGTAATTTATTATACTGCGTTGCATGTTGAATTCTGCGGAGAACTGGTGGTCAATTTGATGCCCCACAAGCCATCTCTGTAAATTCATCATTGAGACGAAGCATGGATCCTGTTCTAAATAAATAATGGCAAGTGTCGATGCATGTAGAGACTGAAGTCAAAGGTTTCTGGCTGGCTACGAATTGATGCAGAATGATGTGAAATAATGTAGATATGTGTTGGACATTGAAATATGGAAGTGAGGAATATTAAATGAATGTTCTCTCAGAATTACCGGCGATGTCTTACCCAGCCTGCCATGATCACTGTATATCTGCACAGGGAGCTTCCTTCTACAGACATACCCAAGTTTCTTACCTGCCATGCTCGGTTGTATTCAAAAGAAGAAGAGTGATTAGATTCAGAAGATAATAAATGAATGCACATGGTTACTTGGTGCGAAAACCATCATACACAATAATACTTAAAGTGACTGGCTCTGTCTCCCTTTTAAAGCAAAACTAAAATATTGGAGAAGAGAAGGGTGAATGAGAAATTAGCGAGCGAGAACACCAAACAGATTAGAGGATAAGAGAAATAAGGTTAGTGTGGCTGCAGAGTGCAGAGACAAAAAGGCATATTCACTCGGCTGGCTGTCGCCTTCTCCGATAATATCAATGGACGTCTCATATGTGTGGCTATTGACTTCCTCTCCTGTGGGCCCAAAAGGAGGAGGAAATAAAAGCTTCATGTAAATGGGAGATGGGAATGCGTCCTCCTTGTTATCTGCACCAAAATTGCAGTGAACCAAAAAATTCCACCTCTCTTTCTCTCCAATTTAATTCCTATCCCTGCCTGTAGACTATTAACAACATCATCTGTAGCAGGTGGAGAAAAGAAGGGTATGGATTTTGAATTTCGACTCTTTGCCTTCATGATCAGAATGAGGCACCCAGAGAGTACACCACGTCGTCCCTGCTCCATCCCGCACGCAGCAGCATCAGCGACAGTGATCTCACGCGCCGAGCCACGGCCTCTCGGTCTTCGGGAGGCCCACCCCTCTCCACCTCATCATCCTCACCCTTCATCATTTCCCGTATCTCCTCCTCCTTCCATCCCCCCTCCCTCAATCGACCGCACGCGCCTTCCAAGCAATCCTCCACACCCTCCGCCGCCCCGCTCCACCACCACTCCCCGCTCGCTTCCGCCACCTCCGACCAAAACTCCACCCTCCTCGCCGTCTTTGCCGCCCACACCGGCTCGTCCCATTCCCAATCATCCGTCCAGAACCCCGCCTCTCCGAAGAACCCCGACACGTCGTTGCTCAACAGCCGGACGTCTCCCTCGTGATCCACGCGGAACACAGGGTTCCCCGCTAAATTCGGAGACGATGCTATGTAGCAATGCCGGTAAATTGGGACCAGGGTGGGCACGTCCTCCAGGAATCGGCGCGCACAATCCAGAGCCGCGCCTCCGTCCCGAGGCCGAGTCCCCCAAGAAGAGTGCCAGAAGCTGTTGTTCGAGACCCGTCGCAGAAGATAAAACACGGGGAGGTCAAGCAGGAGGCGGAGCTGCTGAGCTGAGGAGGAACGCCAATTGGGGAAGCCGGGGGAGGTCGGCAGGCCTAGCTGGAGTATGGAGCGGAGGTCGGGTGGAAAACACAGGTTGAGGGACGACTCAAGGCGTGAAATCTCAGCGTCGGAAAGGCCTTCCTCCACCGCTATATCGGAGGACTTGAGATGTTCAATGAGAGTATTGGCGTATGCGGCAAACGAGAAGCATACTCGTTTCGGTCTCGGGGTCTTGGATCGGGGACGATTATGAGTCGTGGTGCAGAAGGTATCTCCGGCGGTGGCTATTGCGGTGGCCATGAAACAGGGCGTGCGTGCAACAAATGATATCAGCGTGAACGGGAAAATCGGGTACGCCGAATAGCTAAATTCCGGGGAATCAATCTACGAGTGATGGGTGTTTGGGAGCGGAGAAGTCGGGCTGTGTAGAGATTGAAATGTTCTCCGTTAGAAAAGGGGAGAGGGATATAGAGAGGGAGAGAGAGAGGAAGGGAGAAGGTTTGACTGCTGGAGAATATGAGAATAGGATCCCATGCTGTTCACGTATCCTTAAGGATTGGCCTATCGGGCCATTACCATTCACGTGCTAATCCCCCATTGGCATTATCAGCCTTGAGGTGGTTGATGAATATCAATGCGCTGGGCTAAGCTAGCGTGATATAATAGGTATGCATATTATATTTGTAATAAGTGAAGATGGTAAATTGGTAATGTATTGAATGCCCAAAATGCACAATATAGGCAAACAGGGGAGTCTGAATTGGAGATTATTATAATGTAGACACGCATGACGCACATAGGAACGTAAGCTTGAGAGGAAAGGTAAGGAGGGTTATGTAAGAAAGTCTAATTGCCATAACGTGAGGTTGCATTGACATGACCTGTGATCCCCTGTTTCCATGGCCGCACTTGTGCAAGTCTCTAGCAGTCCATTTTAATTAATATTGTAGAGCCCACCACCATATCTCTGTTTGACAATATTTCTCGTAAAATGAAATAATTATTTTTATATATTTACATTGATTTACATAAAAACAGTACTTCTCCACCGTATTACCCAACCGATCTGGGGCTTGTTTGGTAAGTCCGTTGGTAGAACGGATACAGATTCCGATGTAAATATATGAAAGGAATTTTGTCTCGGTAAGTGTAGGAATAGCTTTTGAATGTTTAAACAGACTATCTAAACAAGACACTGGTATATGCTGCGTTTAACATTTCTGCCTTCCCTATTCCTTCCTTGTGCCCCTCCCCACCACGCGGACTCGGTCTAGAAGGAACACTGCTTCTGCTTGCCATGATTTTGTTATTATTGCCAATCGTCTTTGGAAAGGCTGCCCGGCTGGAGTTACAGATGGCCACAATGGACTTCAAAGTACCACCACCGCACTTTATCCGGGGAAAAAGGTCCCCGCTAGCATATCTGGCATCATTACTTAAATTGTATTCCATTTTTAATTCCTACGTACTTCATCTTGCTGCAATCTACTGCTCTTTTTTTATTTATTTTAATTGAAAACCTTTCACCAAGTAATGTTGCCAAAGCTCTTTTTCTTTTGTATGTGGCCATTTCATCCATCCCAAGTCCTCCTTCTGAGAACTGCCTTGTCTAGTTTCTACTTTCTTCCACCGGTGTCAAATCCCCTAAAAAATATACAATCTTTTTAGACATAACAGTCATGTCTCCGTTTGACAACACGGTAGAGAAGTACTTTTACGCAAGTTGAAGTAAATATATCGAGGAGATTATCTCATTTTACGGTAAAATACTGTTGAATGTACTTTTGGATATAAGTTAAGTGTTGCTAAACAAACAAATGATCCCGTCTTTTTATACAAAAATTTCTAACCGCTTGACACATATTAAAAGCGGTGATCTTTTTTTTTTTTGGCCAAAGGAATAATACTATTACCATAAAGAGAACAAGTACAAGCAAGCACAACAAAACAGAACAACAAAGGAACATATTTAATATTAATTTCAACATCATATTAATTTCTATTTTTTGTTATCATTCTTGAATACGGATACGTATGAAAAAATATTTAATATTTATTGAAACTAAAGTTTTTACGGGAAAGATTGATGGGGTATGTGATTTGATATTTCCACTCGAGTTGCTGGAGTGATCAAGAGAAAGATGGACATTCGTGAGAAATTCCTTTAATTTGTGGAAAGCACGAAGTTAAGGAGCTTTCCATTTATTTTTCCGCTTTAAGATAAAAAGTGATTTTCACAAGTTGCCTTTACTGGGGCCTTGGGATAAGCTTGACGATGAAGAAATAGTGTCTAATAATAAATGAGAGACTCACAGCTTCAACCCCATAAAGAATTATCATAGACACTGAATATGCACATATTTTGACGGAATAAGAACAGTGTAACCATATATATTGAATAAGCACATATTTAGCCAATGATGAACATCATGCATAAATCCACTGAAGAGAGCTAAGTTAATGATTCTCAATTGAGCATCAAATAACCTTACTATAGGTTTACGAACCACAAAACACTTGCCATCATCCCATAGGTAGATACCTCAAACCAATCAAAACTATGCTTAGAAAATGACTCAGCAGCCATATTTGTAGCACTCAGGACTTCCATCCCTTCTCCTTTTCACCTAAAAACTTCCCATCCCAATTTAACCAGGATAGTAATGACAAGTGTAAAGTTTCCAGCATTTTACTTAAGACCCATTCGGATCAATGAAAATCTGAGAAGGAAATGGAAAATTGCCATTTTCAATCGCTCAAACATGTTTGGTTTGCCATTTTTCAGGAATGCGTTTTCTGGCGGCAGCGAATTTTCCTTCATCCATGGGAATCCCTCTCCATCGTCTTCCCATATTTCCAACGCTGTAAAATTACCAAGAATGGCATTCAACTTCTTCCTCCATGCTCTCCTTTCTTCATCTTCTTCCTTGCGGCAGCATTGGTTCGAGTTCGAAAGGTCGCTGCTGGTTCATCTTCCATTACTAAGCTTCAAATTACTATCTTAACATTCGAAGTGATGACCTGAACATTAAAAGTTGTAATTTGGAACACTTCAAATCACGACCTAAACATGAACATTTCAAGTTGCGACATAAGACACTCCAAATTGCAACCTTGAACAAACTCGCGTAACTACGAGTTACTCATTGTATGCCCATAATTAAATATATAAAATTATACATAATGCCTTTGGCTATGAGCATGCCGTAGGTGATTCATGGTTAGAGTTCATTTTTTGGCAGTCTTTAATAAATACGTATATTTTCAAATTTCATTTTACATATTTTGTTTGCAAAGTAATATGATCATTTAACACAATTTTTATACATACTTTACCATCATTTTAACATAACTAAATATAAATTTTCCATTCGAATCATTCTCCGTTTCAATGCATATCCCAAATATACTCGGTCAAAAAAAATTTCTGTATCTTCCTTTCCATTCTCCTCCGTTCCTTTCCATTCCCATCGATGCTTTGATTCAAGTAGAATGACCGGGTCGATGCCAACGAGTGAAGTGGGCAAAGGAAGATTCGGCTACAAGATGAGGCGCTCCGACCAAAGCTGTCGTAAAATCTCTGGGCCTTCATGCTCTGTTTCTCCATTTTCCCCCAAAGGGAATTTAAACGTAATTACTCTGACCAGCGTGAAAAGCACGCCTTTCATTTAGCATTACTTCCTTATTCGGTTACCGTGGTAGCACGGAAAGGGTCAAAT